>CM077154.1:146407799-146676099 GCA_039583875.1 Platanthera guangdongensis
TAGACCGCCCGGTTTACAAGTCGCCGAGTCAAACCGCCAGACCGCGCGGTCTCTAACCCGCCAAGACAGACCGCCCGGGTCTCCAACTTCAACAACTTATAAAAGACCCCCTTGGGTGCCTTGGAGGAGGGGTCTTTTCTGAGTTTTCTCCTCCCTTAGCTTCTTCTTGGTAGAGTTGAGAGAGCTCTTCAAGGCACCCTAGCCTCGAGCATTGGCTAGGGAGGGGAAGTGCTCAGGTAGCCTTCCGGGTGTGAGGTGGGACTCCGCGCTAGAGCCTAGGGTCTGTTTCATAGCTTCCTAAGTCTCCGGTCCGTGACGCTCCCCCGAGTGTAGTAGGTGTGAGGTCACCCCTCTTTTGGGACCCCGAACTCCACAGAGACCAAGTTTTTGGTTTCAACATTTTGGTGCGGTGAGCGTGGAGAGTGACCAGCGCAGAAGATCTCAGGAGAGAGTCATGACTGGAGGTCAGGGAGGTAGTGATGATCTCGGCGAGCTCCCTAGCTCAGGACCCTTTGTGGGGAGGCAAGAGTTCATGGCCTCTATCCAGGGTATCATGGAGACGTTGTGAAGCATTGCTCCTCAGGGTGGCAGCTCCACCCCGACCCCCCAGGAGCTAGCTCCCCCCTAGACGAGTCGACTCCCAGGGGTCTAGGCGAGATGACCCCAGCGGGGGGAGAAGGAAGCGCACCAGGAAGAAGGCCCTGGAAGGAGATGATGGGAGATGGGGTCGAGCGAGACCTCACTGGTCGGGAGTTGTTCTCTAGCCCGACGAGTGCCAACCTCCCAGGCGAGCAGGTTTGCGCGAGTGGAGGTGGCGAGACCACCCTTAGGGTCACCTTTCAGCGAGCTGATCATCTCAGCACCCGTTCCCGAGGGGTTTAGAGAGCCAGACATGGCTTACTACACCGGGAAGGATGACCCCGTTCAGCACCTGTAGTGTTCGAGGACGCCGTCTCCATCAGGCCGATGACGGATGCCTTCAAGTGTCGCCTCTTTGCGATCACGTTGAAGGAGAAGGCAAGGGACTGGTTCCATCAACTCCCTCCAGGTCGATCTATGAGTTCGAGGACTTGAGCCGAAGCTTCCAGCTCCGCTTCTCCAACTCCAAGAAGCGGAAGAGGAGTCCTGAGTCCATCTTCTTGATAAGGCAGGGGGCCGAGGAGTCGCTGGCCGCTACGTAGACAGGTTCCAGAGGAGATCTTGGAGGTCCAGGAGATGCCAGGTTATGCTCTCCATATGGCCTTCACCGTTGGGCTGAAGGAGGGCTTCTTCAAGATGAGCTTGACCCGGAAGGCCCCCCTTTCCTTCGAGGAGCTGATGGAAACGGCGGCAGAGGAGATTGCCATGGAGGCAGCCAACCCGGCATTTGTCAAGAGGTTGGAAAAGTTGACGGAGGTGGAGTCAAAGGAGCAGGGTGGCTCAGGCATCAGGAAGGAAGAAGGAGAGAGGAGTAGAGAGCTCAGGGGTTCCAAGGACAGGAGGGTCCGGAACCAGGCTGGAGGCAGCAGGGAGGACCTGCCCAAGGTCCAGGAAGAGCTCTCATCCAAGGAGGGGGGAACTTCCACGGGGGCCAAGGGAGGTTCAACTTCCAGAGGCAGGCCCCAAGGCAACTCTTACCCCGCCGCAGCAAGCCTTGGTAATAGGAGGGGGAAGAGGTAACAGAGAGAGCGCCCAGCCCGCCGAAAGAGGGGAGAAAGAGCGCTGCTGTACTGCAACTTCCACCAGGTGGAGGGGCACGCCACAGCTACCTGCCCCGAGTTCTTGGAGGTGAGGGGGGGAGAGAGGCCCTGCCCGCCGCAGCCGCCGGTACGGGTAGAAGAGGTTCTACCCGGAGAAGGGGGTGATGATATATGCGAGGATCGGGTCGACGTGGGAACCCGAGGCGGTATAGGAGTGATCCACGGTGGAGTGGGGTTGAGGCCACCCGGAAGGCAAGCCTCCATGTCATGTACCGAAGGAGCGTCGCCTCAACCTCCCAGACCCCGCCCCTAGAGGAAAAGATCACATTCTCGGTGAAGGACCTACCGAATCATGAGGATCCGTTCTGTGATGCGCTGGTCATCCAGACAGCCATCGAAGGCTACACCGTCTCCCGGATCCTAGTTGACAACGGAAGCTCCGTCAACGTCATTTTCAAGAAGGCGTTTGAGGAGATGAAGGTGGAGCCAAGGAGGGTGTTGGCCTCGGACGGACCCTGTTCGGATTCTCAGGAGAGAGGAAGGAGGTCGAGGGTGGAGTGGGGCTCCAAGTAAAATTGGGAAGAGTCTTGAGGAACTGCCGGTTCGTCATAGTTGACGCTCCAAGCAGCTACAACGCCATCTTCGGAAGACCCCTCATCAGCGCCTTCCGTTGCGTGCCATCTTCATTCCACCAATGCCTCAAGTTCAGCTCAGGAGGGATCCAGGTCAGAGTCAAGGAGACTCCAGGATGGCAAGGCAGTGCTATGTCACGGCCATCAACACCATCTCTTGGTTGGCCAGGCAGAGGAGATGGAGAAGGTCATGGAGAGCCTGAGCAGGATGGAAGTGTCCGGCGAGGAGGAAGCGGATGACGACCACCGGGCCCAGACCCCCTGAAGAAGCCTCGCCTCGGCAGAGTCCTGTATGTATCTTATCTTGTAATGAGTCTAACCCCCGACCACTGAGTCGGGGGGATCATGTAACCCATCTATTTTCCCCGTTTGAGGATGTAGGATTTGGTAAGGTTTGATTGTGTAGCTCAAGTCTTTGCTCCGATGACGATTCCGCCGCCAGGCTCCCCTAGCTGGCAGGGCAGGTTGATCTCTCGTGGTAGCCCAAGTCCTTTGCTCCGATGACAATTCCGCCGCCAGGCTCCCACTAGCTGGCTGGGTAGGTTGATCTCTCGTGGTAGCCCAAGTCCTTTGCTCGATGATGATTCCGCGGCCAGGCTCCCACTAGATGCAAGGCAGGTTGATCTCTCGTGGTAGCCCAAGTCCTTTGCTCCGATGACGATTCCGTCGCCAGGCTCCCACTAGCTGGCTGGGTAGGTTGATCTCTTGTGGTAGCCCAAGTCCTTTGCTCCGATGATGATTCCCGGCAGGCTCCCACTAGCTGGCAGGGCAGGTTGATCTCTCGTGGTAGCCCAAGTCCTTTGCTCGATGACGATTCCGCCGCTAGGCACCCACTAGCTGACTGGGTAGGTTGATCTCTCGTGGTAGCCCAGTCCTTTGCTCCGAGGTGGTCCCGCTGCCAGGCTCCCACTAGCTGGCAGGGTCGGTGGTACCTCTCGGGAGAGTAAGTCCCTTTGCTCCGAGGTGGTCCGGCTGCTAGTCTCCCACTAGCTGACAGGGCCGGTGGGTATCTCTCGTGGAGAGTAAGTGTTTGCACCCCGAGGCCGTCTCGTCACCAGGCTCCCATTAGCTGGCTTGACAGGTTGACCCCTCGGGCAGGCTAAGTGTTTTCACCCAGAAGAGGTCTCGCCACCCAGGCTCCCATAGCTGGCATGGCAGGTTGACCCCGAGGGGAAGTTACACTCCGCGAATACGTTGGTTTGGATGTTTCTTTCTGAGCTTGTGCCAACCTCGAAAAGAGCGGGGATTGTGTACAACCCCGTATTCGCGAAGAGTAGACCCTAAATGAGGCGTGCTTAGTTTTTTAAGCTTTTTGAGTATTTTGAACTCTCGGTGGCCAATTTTGGCTCTAGCTTGGAAATATACTATTAGAGGAGAGGAGAAATCGGCCTCCCCTCGCGGCCCCTTAGTTGGAGTGTGAGAGCGGCAGGTTGGTAGGCGCCCGCCCGGGCCAATTGGGTGTGGAGGCGGGATCAGCAGGCCCTCCCCCTCCCCCTTTTCCCCTCAGGCCGGCAGACCAACCCCGAGCCCGGCGGGTTAGTCCGGGCGAGACCGGCCCTTGGGCCAGGTCTCGCCCCGCCCCACGAGCACGGACCGGCAGGGGGTCGAGCCGAGGCCGGGCGAGACCGGCCCTCGGGCCAGGTCTTGCCCGCCCCGCGGCACGGGACGCGGCTCGCCAGCCCGGAGAACCAACGGCGGGGGAGACCGGCCCCGGCGGAGTAGCCTCGCGTGACGGTCGGTCGGGACGGCGGCGGGTCAGCCCGGGGGGACCGGCCGGGCAGCGAGGACCCGCCCGCGGGGTCCCATGCCATTCGGGGAGGCACCCGGCCGGTCGTCGCTCGCGGGTCGCCCGGGGGCGATCGGCCGAGAGGGGTCGCCGGGTCTCACGCCGCCCTGCCCTCGGGCGCGCCCCGGCGGCCACCGGACCGGGGGGGACCGGGTCAGGGCTCGCCCGCCCGGCGGGCCAGACCGCGACCTCGGCCAGCCGGTCTCGCCGGCCACGCCCGCGGGTAGGCCGGGCGAGTGACCGACGCCAGCCTCAGGGCCATGGGTCTCCCGCCGGCCCCGCCCCGCGCGGGCACCCGGCGAGACCGGAGGCCGGATCTCGCCGAGCCCGGCGGTAGGCTACCGGCCCTCGGGCCAGGTCTCGCCCGGCGGGCAGCCCGGCGAGACCGAGGCCCTCGGAGCGTTCAGACCGGCCCTCGGGCCGGTCTCGCCCCGCGCCAGGCGAGACGCAGGCCGGTCTCGCCGAGCCCAGGCGGGTCGGGCCATGTCTCGCCGGGGCAGAGATCGGCCCCCAGGACTCCTCGCCGAGCCGGCGGGTAGGCCGGGCGAGACCGGCCCCCAGTCCTCGCCCCGTCGCGGATGGGTCCCCTATTTGCTTTAGGTGACGCGTTTTTCTTCTCTACCCCCCGGCGTGGCGGTTTCCTATTGTCCCGAGGCCTTTTGGCCGTAGGGGTATTTTGGTCATTTTTGGCCCATGAGATTTGGAAAACTATAAATAGACCCCCTTCGGTGCCTTGGAGAGGGGCCTTTCTGAGTTTTCTCCTCCCTTAGCTTCTTCTTGGTAGAGTTGAGAGAGCTTTCAAGGCCCCCTAAACCGAGCTTGGCTAGGGAGGCTCAGTTAGCCACCGGGTGTGAGGTGGGACCTCCGCGCTAGAGCCGAGGTCTGTTCATAGCTTCCTAAGTCTCCGGTCCGTGACGCTCCATGAGTGTAGTAGGTTGAGGTCCCCCTCTTGTGGACCCAAGAACTCCAAAGGACCAATTTTTGTTTCAACATTGACCAAGTCAACACCTCAAGTCAACCATGGTCAAAGTAAACCCCAAAGCTTAAAGTGGGAGCCCAAGTTGATTTCAATGGGCTAAGGCTTGGACCAAGGCCCTTTCTACAACCCACTAAGCTTATTAAATTAATTACTCTAATTAGAGGAAATTAAGGGATGAATTATTTAAGAAAAATAAGAAATTAACAATTTAATTAATGTTTTAATGAAGGGATTAATGAGAGGAGGTCATGGGTTATTCCTTCCACCCCCCTAAGCAGCCTTTGGGATTCCTGATGCTTAGGATTCATCTCCGCATTAAATCCAACCCACAACCATCAAGAGAGGGGAGTAATGGAGGAAGACCATGGGGCACACTCTTCCCCATCCCATGGCCACTATATAAACACCCCTCTCAATCAAATGAACTCTTTCATCTCTCTAGAATCACCCAAGCAGGTGAATCGAGCTTTCACCTTGAAGATTTCGCTGGAGAAGTGGGATTGGGAGGTGGGAGATTGTAAGCTCGTCGGCCATGGCCCCCCCCACCAAACACGTCGACAACCCGGTTGCAGGTCCACTTCTCTCTCCTCCTCCTCTCCTTGTGCCCAGTATCCTAGACCAATTAGGAGAGAAGTTGGGCTCAACTGAGCCCGATCTGGTGAGAAAAAATGGAGATTTTCTTGGTTTTCATGGTGGAGGGTTCGCCAGAAACCACCACCTCCGGCGGCCGTGCCGCCGCCCGGCGATAGCCACCACCTTAACGGAGATGGTGGAGGCGGTGACCGGCCAGCGAGGTGGCCGGATGGCCGGCAATAGGCTTGGGAAAAGCTACAGGATCGGGATTTTCATGGTTCTGTTCAGGTAATTTGGAGAAGATGAATAGTGCCATCAATTAAAGTATTATTATATTTATATATAATATAGTGAATTATTATCTTTTATCATGCACACATTGATGCCGTTAAATGAGGTCCTTATAGGCCGTTTCAAGAAAATGGTCAATATGAAAGTTGAAGGCCTCTGGGTCTAGTTTAATTTAAAATTAATTTCGACCCATTTGGGTCAATGGTTTGTCCACAACACTCAATTTGGTGTAGCCTATACATAAGCTTGACCAGAGACTAAATTGAGTGCTCCCACTAAACCCATTAAGAAAATGCTTTGATATTTGGACCATAGGCTAATTATAGCGACACCCTTATCATATCCAAAAATAGGAATTTTTGGAGAAAATTTTTCTATAGTTTTTTGTAAAATTTTAAAAATCATGTATGATTAAATTTTAGGGTCTATGGACCTCAAAAACTCCCAATATTTTGGTGGTTGACCATTAGGGTCATGAAATGACTGGTAAAAATATCAGCCCATTTGGGGTTGATTTGATTAGATATTTGTGTGACCAAAATTTGGTCTCACAAGGAAAATTAGGACAAAAGTGCACTTGAAGGATTGAGTGACCAATCCTCATACAAAGTTGGTGAAACTTTGTCCATTGACTTATTGACACAAAAAACACCCCCACAAGAGATTTTTGGTGGTTTGGGGTTGAGATGCCCTAAAAACCTAGTGTGAACCCTAGAGTTGGATATTGAGCCTATTGAAGGACATGAGACCATATGTCCTTGGAATGTCTTGGAACTTGGTAGATGAATTCATAGGGTGGAAATAAGTCCTAGAAAATGTTATTAGAATTTTAAGAACTTAAATCCCCTCTAAAATAGTTTAGGACCAATTAAGGTACTTTTTTTTCATAATTTTATTGCATAGCTATATGATTTTGGATGTTCATGAAACTTAGGCAGTGATCTTATATAATTGTTCTCTGGAAATTTTGGTATGAATTTTGGACTAACATTTATGATACTTCATTCACAAACCCAGTTCTATTTGTATGAAAAATTATTAGGAGTTGTTTATCCACTGGAAAATTATGAAACTTGGTTTGAAAATATTTTAGGGCATCATTATGTTCTGTGAGTTTTTATAAAATTATTGAAAGAATTTTCATATAGGATCCTTCACAAAGTGTCCAATGCTGAATATTATTAAATAAATTATTTAGGTGACCAAATGTGTTTTAAAATTATGATTTTTGGTTAGTAGATTTTTATAGACACTTTTAACATCTGGTAATTGTCCTATAATTTTTGGATGATTAATTCTAATATTTCCTGCTTTACCCTATGCTTGTGGTTAATTAATTAATAATTTGTTTGGAGGTCAAAACCTTTTTGGAAAATTATGAATTTAAGTATTTACTGTTATTTTGATTATATACACTTGTCATAATTTTGTTGAGGTCATATCTTGTCAGGAAATTATACTTGGTGTTCAAAAGCCTAGGTGACATGATTTTGCAGAAAATATAATAAATGCCAAATAAATTAGAAAAATTATAGTCTTCTGGATATATTCATAAAGTATCATGATAGACCTCCAAAAATAATATTAGACCTTTTGGATGAATGTTTGGAGGGGTCACCTTTCATGCACATCATGTAGCTCATTAAGTCTGCACATAATAAAACTGTAGAAATAAGGTAACATGTAGGCCTTTGTACGGGAATGTGAGATAGTTGGGGTACCTAATCTGATTGGGTATGGAAGAGGTAACTAATAGCAGACAGTTTGTGAAAGCCGGGTTGACTAGGGGAAAGGATGTGCTCGAGATCGACGATGAATCGTCTTTCCATAGGAGAAAGTCTAAATATACTTAGGGTTAGATCAAGTGTAAGATCAGTAGAGTCGGGACATGGGTAGATACCAACAATAATAAGTACCTTGCGAAGGGGAGCTTTGGGCTTCAGCCCATCGTAATTCTTAGTGCCCTCGAAAGCCCTTCACAGGGAATGCCTTGGACAGTCCAAGGTTAACCCTAACCGTAAGGCTAAACTGTTAGCGCAAGATTAATTCTAAGTACTGCAGTTTCACTCACCCCGTAATCACGAAAAGCTAGTTTGGTTTAGACTCACGAGCGGTAGGCTCGGCGGTGGTAGGTACAGACTGGTTAGTCCGGGGAGCCAGTAGCTCGGAAGGTTGTTGTGATGGACAGGTTAGTCCGGGGAGCCGGTCGCTTAGATATTCATATTTATCATAATTGCATGTGTATAAAAGTGGTGGGTCTTTGGTATTAGATGGTCATTCGCACCGACGTCGATACGTTGACTCGGCGAGTGTGGTTCTCACTTAGCCAGGAAAAGACTGGTGGATTTGCCAGCATAGTACCCAGGGGCTCTGCGGTTGTGTTCTTCGCGTTGAGGTGTACGAAGGTCTAGGTTAGGTGGTGTGAATACCAGCCTAGAGGTGGGGTGGCCCAACCCATTACCTCCGTTTACCACTAAGGGAGGTACCTGAGAGTTTAACTAACTCTAAATGGGGGAACTAAATGTCTGTACGCATAGAGTCAGGTGTGTGTGTTGCACTTGTATGAACATAACATTAAACCAACATAACATAACATATTATGTCATCATTGCATCTAAACCTCTACCCTATCGTATAAATTGGTATGAGACTTTTTATACGATAGATCTTTCAAAACGACCCCTTAACTTATGATTTTTTATGAGCATTCTTATAAGTTAAGGTTACTTATTCTATAACTTACTTTACTTTTCTTTATCTGTGGTAGAAGGTAGCTGTAGTTCTTTACTTGTACTTTTATTACTTATAGTGTAGAATTTGCTTACTGCTCTATACTTTACCTTGTTTATATTACTGCTACCTTATTATAGTTCTTTTGTATATACTCCTGATAAGGTAGTTGTCACCTGCTCTTGTTCATTCTCTACCTAAATATCTCTCCTTTCCTCCTCCCCGCACAGTGACTAGGAGTCGTGGGGTGAGGCGGGACGATAGTGGCTTAGTCTTTTGACTAACGGTCGGTGGACCACATTCTTTTAGGAATTTGAGGTGATGCACTAGTCGCAGGAGGAAGGCATGACTTGAGGAGAAGTTACTGCGCACCACCACTACTACTCAACGGCAGGTCGAGGACGGTTTTCAGTTTGCTTCCGATAGATGTGTAAGTTATGTGTGAGAGATTATTTGTATTAGACATGTACCAGGCTTAAACCCATTTTCTACTCTCTTTTATACTTGTACTCATTATGGACTATTGCTCTTTATTTACATAATGATAGTGAGCTGTGATCTGTATACTTGTATTACTCACTCACTTCTCTTTGGTTGGCCTACTGTGATGTGATCGTTTTAACTGGCAGTATATGCATCATGTGGTGGTGTCTAACATGGTAGTTGGAGTCACCGTAAGACAGAGGTTCTGGGCGTAAGACCCGATGGTGAAAAAGGGGTCTTACACAAGTAACATTGACAGGTGAACTCAAAGAAGCTAACTGGAAATGCAGGAAATTGCCTAAGTTCACAAGCGTTGAGTGAAGTATGCTCACTCAACGCCAGATGAACCAGAAGCCAGTGATAGTGAAGAAAAATGTCTAAGTCCACAGGCGTTGAGTGAAGTCAGTTCACTCAATGCCATACAACTAATAGTGCTGAGTGAAGTTAGGGCAGTCAAAGTCCAACAAGTTGTAGTGCAGAAAAATGACTAAATCCACAAGCATTGAGTGAAGCCAGTTCACTCAACGCCATGCAACTAATAACGCTGAGAGAAGGCTGTCAGTCAAAGCTTTAAATGCTAGCAAGGCAGAAAAGTGGCCAAGTTCACATGTGTTGAGTGAAGTTAACTCACTCACTGCTATATAGCCAAAAGCATTGAGTCTTGCTAGTTCTGTCAAATCCAAAGCAAATCTGTCACAGAAACATGGTTAAGTCCAGAAGCATTGAGTGAAGCTTGATCACTCAACACCATTCAACCAAAGCCTTGGAAGAAAGACAAAAATTCTGTCTAAGTAGAATGGCGTTGAGTGAAGTCAACTCACTCAACATCAAAGGGAGAAACGTTGAGTGTAGTCAACACACTCAACGCCTTCATGCAGAGCAGAATTTTTTTAAATCCAGAATCATTGAGTGTAGTCAACACAATCAACGCCTTCTTGTAGAGCAGAATTTTTCTAAGTCCAGAATCGTTGAGTGAAGCCAGTTCACTCAATACTCTCAACGCCAAGGATGCAGAAAGGACTGAAGATCAAGTTAAAAAAAAAGCATTGAGTGAAACTTATACACTCAACACTCTCAATGCCTGGACAAGCTGAGAAGTTGACTAAATTAAAAAGCATTGAGTGGAGCTTACTCACTCAACACCTAACAGAGCTGAAAATTTTCTAAGTCCAGATTCATTGAGTAGTGCTTGTTCACTCAAACCACTCAATGCCTGGGTAGTTGTCTGAAATTTTCTAAGTCCAGCATGTCTGACGTCAGCAAAGTCAACAAAAGTCAACAAAATTCTAAAATGACTAAGGAAGAACTAGGCATGCAAACGAGTCGAGTTTGAGTCGAGCTCATTAAAAAGAGCTGGCTCGAGCTTCTTTTTTCGAGCTCGAGCTCGAGCTCGGCTCGAACTTAATATTATGTTAATAATATAAAACTATTATTTTAATAATATTATGTTAATATTATAATATATTAAAATATTTAATACTAATAATATATATTTTTTAATTAAAAAAAGCTCACGAGCCGGCTCACGAGCTCCTGAACAGGGTTACTTAAGCTCGAGCTCGGCTCAAAATCAGGCTCGGGCTCGACGAGCTCGAGCTCGAGCTCGACATGCTCGAGCACGAGTCGAGGTTTTTTCGAGCAGGCTCATCGAGCTTTCGAGCCGGCTCAACTCAACTTGCACCCCCAGGAAGA
Organism: Platanthera guangdongensis; assembly: GCA_039583875.1. Taxonomy (NCBI): domain Eukaryota; kingdom Viridiplantae; phylum Streptophyta; class Magnoliopsida; order Asparagales; family Orchidaceae; genus Platanthera; species Platanthera guangdongensis. The sequence goes on from CM077154.1 coordinate 146,418,645, forward strand.
ACTGTAATCCAATACTAACGTCGTCGTCAGTCTCATTCTGTAAAACTAAGGATATAATCATCGATTCGATTAAGCAGCGACGTGTCAATCATCTCGCTGGATGACGGGATTATAAATAGAGGATGAGATCTGGATCAAAATAACTTTCTGAAAAGATCAATTCATTTCGAAATAGAGGAGCGGACTACGTCTTCTTCCCCCATCATTGTTGCAGAGACAAGAGCATCAATTCAACAAATCTGAAGGGTCTCTGAGTTAGCTGCTACAATCAACATCTGCAACAGCAGAATCTGAGGATTTCTCCGAGTAAGAAGAATCAGTCAAGACATGCCCTAGCTGAAGTTGATTCAAGATCCAATCTGAGCCAAATATGAAGATCAACCTCTGGATCATTGAAGAAGTTTACTATTTTGGGTTTTGTCAGGACAGAAGGAGAGGTAGAGCAATATAATTTCTGCAAATTTAGGTTAGCTGATTGATTACCATCATTCTTGATCTTCCCACTTTCATCAGCAAGATCCTGAGATTACTTCCAGCACAAGCAGCAAATTCTTGAAGAGCATCAACCTTATTGTTGTGAATAAGATAGTTCTGAGATTCACTCAGCTCAGGTAGCAATTGACTCACAGATTAATTTCTGTTGAGTCAAATCAATATTTCTATTCAAATTCTGTAGGATTTGTTCAAGATCTATATTGTAAGCCTAATTTATAAAGGCTGAGAGTTAGATCTGGTGAGATCTGTATTGTAAGCCGAAGTTATAATGGCTGAGTGTAGGATCTGGGATAGATATGAGTGATAGGATCCAGTCTTGGATCTATTTGTGGCAGGGCTATTTTCACAGCCTGTGGTTATTGGGCATTTGTGCCTGTGTTAGGTGATCGAGTGATTACTGAGTGGGTAGGCTGTGTGCCTGTGTTGTAAGTCTCAGTAGAGACTGAGTGATCATGTGGGATCGTGTTGTAATCTCTGAGGAGCCAAGTTTTTGGAGAAGTTTCTTGTTTAACATTCTATTGGAAAGGCGGGGGTGACAGTGAATGTACCCATACACTAGAGAACCACTATAAATATCTAGTGTGTTGTGTGTGAATGTATTGAAAAAGCGGAACTAATCAATCATAACAAGACTAAAATCAGTTAAAGGCTTAAAGAACTTAAAGAGATTCAAAAAGACCTTAATAACCTATTCACCCCCTTTAGGTGATTAACTACCATTGTATTCAAAGAATTTCAAATGGTATCAAAGGGAGGTTGCTCAAGAAAGGCTTAATAGTCTGAGTAGATCTCAAAAGGGTAGCCGAGAAAAGATATGTATGGGTTTAGGAGAGAACCATAAGGAAATAGTTCTATGAATCTTCCTCTATGCAGGAAAGAAAATTTTGGAATCTGGAAAGAACGGGTCAGATTGTTTATGGAAGCATCAGACCCTAGGATTTATGTTACAGTACAAGAAGGACCATTCATCCCATTGAAGGTGTCTATTCTTGATGCAAATGTCAAGACTCTTAAGAGTTATGCAGAAATGACTAAAGATGAAATCATCTTCGCTGCAATGGATAAGAGGATATAGAATATTATAGTCAGTGCCATAGATGACTCTAATTTTCAAAACCTGATGCAATGCAAGACCTCAAAGGAAATGTGGGACACTCTGGTAATATATATGGAGGGTACTAAGGAAGTTAGAGATGATAAAAAGTCAATGCTCAATCAAGTGTATGAGGCTTTCAGGCAGATCAAGGAGGAGACCATAGCTAGCTACTATGAAAGGTTTTTCAGAATTGTAAATGAGCTAAGGACCTATGGTAGGGTCTTTAGTAACTATGAACTAAATGATAAGTTTCTTAGGTATCTTACTAAAGACCGTGACACTAAGATATGTGTCATTAGAGAAGTGACAAAGCTGGTAGGGACTCCACCATCCACTTTGTTTGTGAAGCTGCTGTCATATGAAATGCAGCTGACTACAAGAAGGAGGAAGAGAAGACTAGCAAATCTCAGGCCAAAGAATCAACTATGGCCTTCAAGATAGATAGTTCCAAGAGGAGCAAAGAGAAGAATCCTTCTCTCCCAAGAAGGCTAGCTGAGTCTGATGATTCAGATCAAGAGACATCATAATGCACTATGTTTGATGAGGAGTTTGCTGCTTTCTCAAGGCACTTCATGAAGCTGATGAAGAAGAAGGGGTGGAGGAGCAGACCTTCTTCTTCCTTTCAACACAAGGATGACTACTACAGAACCAAGAAGAAAATGTCCAAGGAAGGCATGTATGACTCAAAACACAGTAAAAAATTTCTAATAAGATTATCTATTTTTGCTGCAGCAAGCTAGGCATGTTGTGGCTGAATGTCATGTGAAGAAGATGGATGCTGATGAGAAAAATCATCATCATAAGAAGGGAAAGAAGAAGAGAACCTTCATTGCTAAGAAGGAGAAAAAGTTGGACTAATTCATCCTCTTCTGAGTCAGATGAAGATGAGGAAGCCTATATTGGGCTGATGGCAAGATCTGATGAAGAATCCTGCCAAGATCAGCCTGGTCCATGTAAGGTACACTCTCTATTCAGCTCTTCATCTAAGTCAAGCTATAAGACTGGTCCAGGTTCAGACGCATCTTCATCTAAGGATGAATGTGATTCTGAATATGAGAATAATATCAATCAAGTGATTGATAAGTATGGTGAACTTCTGAAAGAATTCAAAAGAAGTAAGCAACTGACTAAAAAACAGGCTCAAGAGATTGCATCTCTACAGCTTGCTGCTTCCCAGCATTCTGAAACAACAGTCATGCTGGAATAGAAAATAAGGGAAGTCAGTTAGTTGAAGAATATTACTTTTATAAAGTTAGACATCATAAAGTATAAGAATGATCTTATTAGGGATTTAGAAGAAAAGCTCCAAATGGAGAAGAGAGTTGTGGTAAGTTTTTCTAAGCCCAACTTAGTGTTACCCATTATTGACTCCTTCACCTCTCAGAGAAACAAGAAAGGAGTTGGATTCAAGGGAAACACCAGAGCTGCCTCTTTAAAAGGAAAGGGAAAAGCTCTAGCTAAGCCATCCATTACTTTTAAAAGGGCAATACTCCCTACTAACAAGTATGACCAGGACTCTATGTATGGTCACTGGAAGAATGAGAATTCTTCCTGGAAGGATACTAATTTTTCTTCCAATGTAAGGAGAAGAAGAATGGGAATGAGTGCCTTCAAGGCTGCTCATGATGAAATACAAATGGCCCATTCTGGACCATTTATCTTTGGTGTTCCAGCCCCTATTCTTAAGAAGGGGGCAGTGGACAAACTTCAGACTCAATCAACAAAAACTAAGACTAAAGGTCAGTCTTATAGCAAGCCTGATTTGAGTGTTTCTGATGCTATCAGGAGCATGATTTCTGCAAAGAAAACTGCTCCTAATGGCACTCAAAAAAGCCATTAAAGTTGCTGAAAGACTCTCCTTCAGTCAAATAGTTGCTGAAAGAAATCTGAAGAAGGCTACTGCTATTCCTTCTGGAAAGGTTGCTGCTATTAACACAATCATTAGGCCAACTCAGAAAAGAAGGTATAACCTTTATGAATGCTAGTGCTGTGGCAAGATAGGCTAGTATGCCATTGACTGCTGACATAACCTAGTATGTCTAGAGCTAAAGTCAATCTTCCAGTCAGAAAAACTACTGGTAGACATGTTCATTTTAAGACTAACATATACCCAGGACCCAATAAATATTGTGGTCCTAAGATAAAATAAATATATTTTGCATGTTAGTCCAAGTTTCCATACCCCTATATGGTACTTGGACAGTGGTTGTTCTAAGCACATGACTGGAACAAAGTGCAATTTGAGGGAGTTCATTCCAGTGAAGGATGGACCAAAGGTGAACTTTGGTGGAACAGACAAAGGGATTACCAGAGGTTATGGTAAGATTTCAAATGGCTTAGTCACGTTCACAAAAGTGTCTTATATAAAAGGGTTGCAACACAACTTTATAAGCATAAGCCAACTATGTGATCTTGGCTATGACATTTCACTCCATAAGGATAGATGAATGCCATATTAAAAAGTCAAGTGACCAAGAGGTCATCTTGACAGACACTAGGAGTGGAAATGTGTACTGCTAAAATTTTTTTTGTCTAAATTCAGACTCTCTCTTATGTCTAGTTGCAAATGAGAAAGTCTCACATAGTGTCAAATGACACAAGAGGCTAGCTCATTTGAACTATAAGACCATAAACAAGCTCTTCAGTAAAGAGCTAGTTAAAAATGGTCCTAAAATGGTATGCACTAAAGAAGGCATTTGCTCTGCATGCCAAAAGGGCAAGCAGACCAAAGCTTCTTTTAAAAGCATTGATACTAAAGACTCCGTGGGGTGTTTGTATCTCCTACATATGGACTTGTTTGGTCCTATGCCAGTTCATAGTCTTGTTAGTAAAGTCTACACCTTTGTGATTGTTGATGACTTTTAAAGATTTTCTTGGGTTTTCTCTTTAAGGAAAAAGTCTGAAACCTCTGATGTCTTCAAGACATTTGTCAAACAAATACAGAATAAATTGAATGGTTTAGTGGTCAGAATCAGAAGTGATCATGGAACTGAGTTTCAATCTGAATGCATGACAAAGTTCTGTGAAGAACTTGGGATTCATCAAGAGTTTTCCTCTCCAAAAATATCCCAGCAAAATGTGATTGATGAGAGGAAGAATAAGACTCTCATAGAAGCTACAAGGACATTACTAAATGACACATCTATCTCAAAATATTTCTGGGCTGAGGCATTAAACACTACTTGTCATGTCCTCAACATGGTTTCTATCACCAAGAGCCATAAAAAGACTCTTTATGAGATATTGAAGGGCAGAAAACCAAACCTTGCATATCTCAGAATTTTTGGGAGCAAATGTTATGTGCTTAACAATGAGAAATCCTATATAACTAAGTTTGCTGCCAAGTCTTATGAAGGGATCTTTGTTGGGTACAATAATCATAGTAAAGCATATATGATCTATAACTTGACAAGTCAAGTTGTAGAGTAGTCAGTTAATGTAGTGTTTGATGAATCAAATATGATTGACAATGAGCTATCAAGCTCCTTTTCTAGTCCTACAAACACAAAAGTGGTCATGGACAAGCTGGATGTTAAGGAAGCTGAACCTATAGTCCAAGATAAAGATGAAAGTGTGTGGATTCTAGAGGAAGCACAAGGCTCACAGGAAGTGGATGATGTTCAACATGATGGAGACTTTAAAGTACAGAATGCTAAAGGAAGACTGCCATACAACAGTCATGCATTTGAAGGATCATCCAGGCCACCAAATTATTGGTGATGTAAGTCAAGGTGTAGTGGCAAGGAGCAGATGTCTCAACACAACAATGTACTTCAGTTTCTTATCACAAGTAGAGCCCAAAAAGTTTGAAAAGGCAAACATGAATCAGTTCTGGATTGTAGCTATGCAAGAAGAACTGAACTGGTTTAAGAGATGTAAGGTCTGGAAGATGGTTTCTAGACCACAAGGACATAATGTCATTAGAACCAAGTAGATCTATAGAAATAAACTTGATGAAAATGACATTATAACCAAGAACAAAGCTAGACTATTAGCTTAGGGGTATAAACAAGAAGAAGGTATTGATTTTGATCAAACCTTTGCCCCTGTAGCAAGACTAGAAGCCATCAGACTGTTCCTTGTATATGTTGCATACCAAGGATTCAGAGTCTACCAGATAGATGTAAAGTCCACTTTCCTGAATGAAGACTTGAAGGAAGAAGTCTATGTTGAACAACCTCCAGATTTTGTTGTTCCTAACCATTCAAATTTTTTTATAAACTTAGGAAAGCTTTATATGGGTTGAAATAAGCTCCTAGATCATGGTATGAAATCATGTCTAGCTTCTCATTGAGAACAAATTCTCAAGGAGAAGATAGACAAGTCCCTATTTCTCAGGGAATTCAAATACAAGATCATCCTAGTCCAGATATATGTTGATGATATTATCTTTGGATCTACTGCTGGCAACTTTTGCAAAAAGTTTACCAAACTTATGCAAGGGAAGTTTGAGATGAGCAGTATGAGTGAACTTAAGTTCTTCTTGGGTCTCCAAGTAAGATAGACTGACAATGGATTATCCATATCTCAGTCTAAGTTTACTAGGGAATTGATTAAGAAATTTGGGAAGGAGAATGCCTCCACCATGAAATTTCCATGGGGTCAAACATGTCTTTAGACAAGGATGAGACAAGTAAACCTATTGATCAAACTTTGTATAAAGGGATAATTGACTCCCTTCTATACCTGACTGCTAGTAGGGCAGATATTATGTATGTTACATATGTCTGTGATAAATATCAGGCATGTCCTCACTACTAGAAAATTGACTTTTAGTAACGAAGTAATTCGTCACTAAACATTGAATTGTGGTCACTAAAGACATTTAGTGACCAAATTCAACTCGTCACAACGTGGTCACAAAAGGCCCGCCACTAAAGATTTTCAATGACAAAAACCATTTCGTCACTAAAAGGGTTTTTAGTGTCTAAAGTTTTTGTGGTCACTAAAAAAATGTTAGTGACAAAATAGAATGGTCACTAAAACAACTTTTAGTAACGAAGTATTCACATCACTAATTTCCTTTAGTGACAAAAAATATTTGCCACTAGATAAGCATGTTTAGTGATTAAACCATTTCAGCCACTAAAAATTTCAGTGACTAAATTAGAACGGTCACTAAAACAATTTTGAATGATGAATAATGACATTACTAAATATTTTTAACAACAAATCAATTTCATCACTATTTATACCTATTTAGCGACTACAATAACTCAGCCACTAAAAAAGAATTTAGTGATCAGATTAATTTGGTTACTAAAGTTCTTTTAGCAACCAAAGTATTCATGTCATTAAAATCAAATAATTTTAGTGACTAAACTAATTATGTCATTATATGTATTTTTAGAGAAGGAATATTTGGTCACAAAACAGATGAAACAATAATGAAATTGTCACTAAACTTTGTGCAATTTTTTACAAAATATCATAAAATTATTTCATTTGCAATGCACCAAAATTCATATTTGCACATTCAAATACAATAATAAACAAACTCAATTGCAACAATGAGATTGTTCAATACAAATTATTTCATTAACGCTTAAAAGAGGATGAGAGATAAGCCCAAACCCCTCAATACAAAGTAATAACATAGATTATTTCACTTGTTCATAATGTCAGGGTGAAGAGAACCAAAAGAGTTTGAAGGGCTGTTGCGATCAAATGTGAGAGATTTAGTAGATTGCTCCGACCAATGATGTGCAGGTTCCTCTGTGCTGAGGAAACGACCCGCCTGAAGAAATTCGCGAAGCACCCACACACCTCTGTAAAAATTGCAAAAAATATGACCCGGGCGCGTGCCCGATTGCCCATACATGGGTCCGTCCCCTGCAAGGAATCAACGTGCAACTGTAAGAAAATAAGGAAACTAGTTAACACATTTCAAAACATTTACACATATATGATCCAATATCTTAATATTTCTTGAATCATTTTTAAACAAAATGCTAAAATAATATAAAGTAATCAATAATAATATTTGTTCTCAGACAAACTTTCTAAAATGTTCAACTATGGAAACTAGTTAGATAGTACAAAGAAGTGCATTTTAGGTAAACTCACCACACCAAACTGCCAACTTCTGGATGCCATGTCATTGAAATCAGCATCATCCATCTCCTGAACATATTAGCAGAGCACTACAGAAGAAATTTTTCAATAAAAACACACACAAAACAGACAAATTTAAGCTTTGCTGACTTGTCAAGTTCTTCCTTCATTGCAGGATCCAGTTCGTCATCAATATAATCATCATCAATATCAAGTTTCCCCAATAATAGATCTTCGGAGACATCGAGAATATGTGTGCTCCGGCCGGCGTCTTTGGGAAGCTTGCACCTCCGGCCGGCGTGTTTGGCGGAGGAGTTAGATGAGGAGGGGGAGGCGGAGCCTCTCCCTCGACTTCCGCTGTTGCTGCTTTGATCATCATGAACGCCGCTTTGCCTAGCAGCAGGCTTATCTTTGTGACTGCCAGCAGGATTTCGGCGGGGGCGGGTGGACCTGCAGTCGTACACTGCACATAGACGAGCAATGATACTCTTGGAGACAGGTATTTTAGATTTTAGACAACCGAGGCACTGTAATGTTGCCTGTTCGGTTGGATGTACACTGCACATAGCAATTTTTCTATCGCTTTGAATGCGGTACCTGCAAAGAAAAGTAAAATTGTTGAGTGGTTTCTAAATTCAAATTGGTGATAAAGAGATCTGCCTATGACCAGTTAATAAGAAGCCCCTTCACAGCATTTGGATAAATTTTAACATTAACAGATATCATCTGTAATTTCATTTTGATAAGATCTCAAATGTCAACTTCAAATGCAAAATGAACACCTGACAGTTGTACACCTAGTTTAAGCAACCAAGCAGAGGGAACGGTCCAAAGCTTGGTATTCTAAAACTGAAAATATACCATGAACACTTGTTGTGCATGGAGAGAGGCACAGGCATGAAGCATCATAATACCTACTTACATTATTATTCAAATAAGTAAGATTATTACATAGAAAACAAACAATTATGCCACATGAACAATCAAAAAGTTTACATTGAGAGGTTTCTATCAGTAATTATCAAAGAATAATGGCGCAAAGTTTATTATCTTGGTGTTCGAATACAATCAACATAATAAGCCGCTCCCCAAATAACTCCCCCTGTCCACTGAAACTAGTGTGAAGTAAATTAATACAATTTTAGATAACCAAGATACCTTTTTGGATGGCCAAGGTAATCTTTAATGATGAACCAACTAACAAAGCTAAAAATAATCAAAAAGTCAAAAACTAATTTCCTTTGCCTCCTGCCGCACATCTTCAAGAAATTCACCAACTCACTGTGGTTTATCAATATGAAAAAAGATCACAACAGCTACGAGTATAATTAACTTTGATTATCAAGTAACATGGATATAAAATTGATCCGAATTACTATATTGTCTTACTATTCATAAAAACACAACCTAAAAATATTTTCTACAACCCAATCTTCCATAGGCACTATTTACACAAGTTGTGCAATTGCAGAGCACATCCAATTCACAAATCACAATAAATTCTTTCTAGCTTCTTAACAAAAATCCACCTTTACATTAATTTCAATTTTCAACTATACTTGTGAGTTTTTAACTTGGTTGATGCAACCCAACATTATTATCCACGCATCCAATCTAATTCACATTTTAATGAAATTAGAAGCATTCAAACAAGTCCACATTAGAATACTATAAGCTGGAAATTTCAAAACGGAACAGAAGAAAAATCGATTTGGAATAAAAAATGGAAACATTAGGCTGCATGAGGAAGAACTCGCCATCTGTATCTTATATAGTAGCCATCAAGAGGCACGGACTCCGGAACATCGTCGTTCGAAATGGAATTGTCGGGACGCCGTAAAAGAACATTGGGCGTGATCTCGCAACCTACGACGGGGATCTCCGACGGCAGGTGAACCCTTAGCACGCTCAACATACTTCCCTCGCCACGGTCTCCTCCTCAATGAAAAACCCTGCACCTAGACCTCCACACTGCGAGTTCGAGCGACCAAAGATCGAAGTGATGGAAGTGGAGGGGGAGATGGGGAGAGGAGCGACAGGGGAGATGGAGGCGACGGGGAAGATGGAGGCGAGGAGCGACTGGGAAGATGAAGGCGATTGAATCAGCGTGGGAGATGGATGCAAGGAACGCCGAAAGATGGAGGCAAGGAGTAGTGGGCGACCTAATTTTTCGTGGAAATGATTTCGAGCGCTTGCGGATTATTAGAAAGTGAAACCGTCAATTTGCAGTTAATTATATTTAGGTCCGTTTCATGCCACAATTTCGCAAATGTTACACGATTAGTTCCGTTACTTTTGTCTTTACTCAGGCAAGCGGAGAACTGATTTTAGTTTGTGAGGGTATACATCAGTTCTCAGCAAATATTAAGCACCAAGATATTTTCCTGTTTTCTTCATTATATCTATACTATCTAAAAGATATATGTTGGTCTGCCAATAGCTGAGTTCGAAATAGGGGAAAAAACAAGGGCCGTCGGATTCGAGTGTTCTGATCAGAGCCGTTAGATCTTGGGCTGCGAATAACACCTCTGATTTGCCAATAACAGAATACCCAAAAAAAATCTGCTCTTCTCTCTCCTGTTTCCCGATCCCCCCTCCGCGTCCCCCCATTCTCACGGCCACCCCCACCGCCGGCGGCGTAGCCGCCGCGGCCTGACCGACGGCCACCAGCAGGTTCGCCGGGAGCAGGCGAGCCTGCCTGGTGTCCAGTGGCGCTCCGGCGGGGCCACCGCCGGCGGTGGCCCGATGAGGCCAGATCTGGGCCTCACGGTCAGGGCCACCGCTGGCGGTGGCCCCGCCGGAGCGCCGCTCGATCACCGCCGCAGGTTCGCCTGCTCCCGGCGAACCTGCCGGGTGCAGCCGGTCAGGCCGCCGGCGGCTCCGCCGCCGGCGGTGGGGGTGGCCGTGAGAATGGGGGGGACGCGATTTTCCTTTTTATATATATATAAAAATATATTAATATTATAATATATTATATAAATTTAAAAATGTTAATTTAAATTTAAATTGGGCGGGCGAGACCGCCGGGGGGTTCGGGCGGAGCCTGCCGGGGGTGGTGGGGCGGGCGAAGCCCGCCGTCGGCGGCCAGGTACTGTGCGCGTAGCCATCGGGCCGGAGGCCCATGCCTGCGACTCGTATATATATATATATATATATATATATATATATATATATATATATATTACAATAAGGAGGTACGGTTATATTTTCGGGTTGCAGTTAACAATGGGGTGCGAACAGCCAAATCCAGGTTGCATTAACAAACGCCTTTATTTTTGGAGTCTGCGATTTAAATTTTGTAGGACCTAATTACATTAGTATAAGGAACAATTCAAGATATATAACTAAAATTATGGATGAATCATTACATTATGTACATGCCGATAGACTATAATAATTGGAGGATTATGATCGTTATCAGTTTCGTTTGTCTCTACTATTATACAATCCCGATATATATATATATATATATATATATGATTATATTCAGGCATGTCTATTCAGGCCTGTATAAACATGGGAAAGTTCTTAAATATGGTGTGTGTGAAAATTGGTTGATATCCGCACACTCGGGAAACCCAAAACTGATTTTGTTTCGGGGGCGTTGCCCCCGGACCCCCGTTGTCGTCGGCGCCGGATATGTCGGAGGGATTCACACTTCGATTCCTCTAAACTCACGTGGGCGAACCCGGTGTGAGAAACAAGATGACCGGAAGTGTTACACAACTCCAATAATTAACAATAAGCTTATATTTTAATAATAAAGTTGCTTCTTTATTGACCAAGCTTTATTGTCACTAAAATATGTCTGCAGTGACAAATATTTTACTTCGTCGCTAAAGGTGTTGTTTTAAGTGAATAAACTTTTAAGTCGCCACTAAAAAATGCTTTTAGTTACAAAATATATTCTCTCACTAACAATTCGTCACTAAAGTTTTGTCTTTAGTGACAAACATTTAGTTTATCACTAAAATTTTCTCTTTAGAGATCAATTTTTAATTTTTGTCACAAAAAATGTGTCTTCAGTGTCTAACATTTCACTTCGTCACTAAAGATGAGTCTTTAGTGACTAAATTTTAACACGTCATTAGAGATAAATCTTTAGTGATTAAACTTTTATTTCGTCACAAAAGATGTGTCTTGAGTGAGTAAACAATTACTTCGTCACTAAAGATGTGTTTTTAGTGACAAAAAATATTTTTTTACAAAATTTTCGTCACTAAAATCCTGAATTCTTGTAGTCCCTAAAGAATCTCATTACTCTGCTGCTAAGAGAATTTTGAGATATTCGAAGGGCACACTAAATCTTGGCTTTTGGTACCCTAAGAATAGAGATTTTGAACTAATAGGCTTTTCAGATGCAGACTTTGTAGGCTGTAGAGAAGACACAAAAAACAAATCAGGCTCCTGTCAGTTTCTGGGAAAAGACTAGTGTCATGGAGCAACAATAAGCAAACAAGTGTTTCTATTTCTACTGCATAATCAGAATATATTGCTGTAGGAAGCTGCTGTGCACAGTTGCTGTAGATACAACATCAACTTCAGGATTATAACATTCAGTTAAGTAGAAGTTCTTTATTCTGTGACTCTACTAGTGTAATCTCTATAGCTAGGAATCTTGTCTCACATAGCAGGACTAATCACATAGAGATTAAATATCACTTTATAAGAGAGCATGTAGAATGTGAGGATATTAGTCTTGAATTTGTACCAACAGAGAAGCAAGTGGCTGATATTTTCACCAAGGCACTAGATGAAACAAAGTTCAACACCTTCAAGGTTGAGTTGGGTATATTGAACTTGGTTTAGCTTCAGTTGCTCTTCATGTTGTTTTGTTGTAGGAACTACATCAACTTACAGGTTGTGTAGACCAGAAAATGGTATCAAGGCTGGAATGCCCAAAGTCTTGGTAGAAGATGCTCTTATTGAGGGGGAGCAAGTTCAGCACCAGTTGATTATCTATAATCAGAAAAAGGAGAAGATAATCATAGTTGGCCAGCTTCTCCCTCTGTCTGAAGAAGTCAAAATGGGGAGAAGGTGACTAGGTGTCAATGCAGCAAAATAGGGGGAGCAGGTGGTGTTCTCATATAAAGGGAAAAAGATGAATCTTGCAGCAACACAAGGGGAGTAGGTGATGATCACCATACTAGCAGAAAAATGGAAATGTAGTAACCTTTAACTCATATGGTAACCCTTAACTCTCTTGTGTTAATAAATTATTGTCTTTTGTTGCTGCATATGTTAATGTGTATCATTGATAAAGGTTTTTGAAGTGGTGTTTTGACTTCTTCAAATAGGGGGAGATTGTTGGGTCCATTGATCCTAATGTCCCAGATTTGTAAGAAGTCAAACAAGTTAATGATATACACATAATTGTATTTGATGTATGTTTAAGTTCATGCATGCAGGTTAGTCTATGTCATATTGATTGGACAGGTGGTCCAACTGACATTGACATGTTGACTCAAAGAAACTGACTGAAAAGATAGAAAATTGTCTAAGTCCACAGGCGTTGAGTGAAGCAAGCTCACTCAATGCCAAATGAACCAGAAGCCAGTGATAGTGAAGAAAAATGACTGTCCACAGGCGTTGAGTGAAGTCAGTTCACTCAACGCCATACAACTAATAGTGCTGAGTGAAGTCAGGGCATTCAAAGCTCAGCAAGTTGCAGTGCAGAAAAATGACTAAGTCCAGAGGCATTGAGTGAAGCTAGTTTACTCAACGCAAAACAACTAATAGAACTGATAGAAGGCTAACAATCAAAGTTTTAAGTGTTGGCAAGGTAGAAAAGTGGCCAAGTCCACAGGTGTTGAGGGAAGTCAACTCACTCAACGGCATATAGCCAAAAGCGTTGAGTCTTGCTAGTTCTATCAAAGCCAAAGCAAATCTGTCATAGAAAATTGGTTAAGTCCAGAAGCATTGAGTGAAGCTTGATCACTCAATGTCATTCAGTCAAAGCCTGGAAGAAAGACAAAAAATTCTGTCTAAGTATAATAGCGTTGAGTGAAGTCAGATCCCTCAACGCCAAAGGGAGAAAGAGTTGAGTGTAGTCAACACACTCAACGCCTTCATGTAGAGCAGAATTTTTTTAAGTCCAGAATCGTTGAGTGTAGTCAACACACTCAACGCCTTCATGCAGAGCAGAATTTTTCTAAGTACAGAATCGTTGAGTGTAGTCAACACACTCAACGCCTTCATGCAGAGCAGAATTTTTCTAAGTCCAGAATCGTTGAGTATAACAAACACACTCAACGCCTTCATGCAGAGCAGAGTTTTTCTAATTCCAGAATCGTTGAGTGAAGCCAGATCACTCAACTCTCTCAACGCCAAGGATGCAGAAAGGGCTGAAGATCAAGCTAAGTTAAAAAGCATTGAGTGAAGCTTATACACTCAACACTCTCAATGCCTGAATAAGTTAAGAAGTTGACTAAGTTAAAAAGCGTTGAGTGGAGCTTACTCACTCAACGCTTAGCAGAGCTAAAAATTTTGTAAGTCCAAATTTGTTGAGTCATTCTTGTTCACTCAACACACTCAATGCCTAAGTAGTTGACTGAAATTTTCTAAGTCCAGAATGACCAATGTCAGCGAAGTCAACTAAAGTCAACAAATTCCAAAATGACTAAGGAAGAGCTGTAATCCATTACTAACGTCGCCGTCAAACTCATTCTGTAAAACAAAGGATATAATCAACCGATTAAGCAGCGACACGTGTCAATCATCTCGCTGGATGATGGTATTATAAATAGAGGGTGAGATCTGTATCAAATTAACTTTCTGAAAAGATTAATTCATTTCAAAATAGAGGAGTGGGACTTCGTCTTCTTCCCATGCCATTGTTGCAGAGACAAGTGCATCAATTCAACAAATCTAAAGGGCCTCTGAGTTAGCTGCTGCAATCAACATCTGCAACAACAAGATCAGAGGATTTCTCTGAGGAAGAAGAATCAGTCAAGCAAGCCCTAGCTGAAGTTGCTTCAAGATCCAATCTGAGCCAAATCTGAAGATCAACCTCTGGATCATTAAAGAAGTTTACTATTCTAGGTTTTCTCAGGACAGAAGGAGAGGCAGAGCTATCTAATTTCTGCAAATTCAGGTTAGCTGATTGAAGACCATCATTCTTGATCTTCCCCTTTCATCAGCAAGATCCTAAGATTACTTCCAGCACAGGCTGCAAATCTTGAAGAACATCAACCTTGTTGATGTGAAGAAGATAGAGCTGAGATTCACTCAGCTCAGGAAGCAATTGACTCACAGATTAATTTCTGTTGAGTCAAATCAATATTTCTGTTCAAATTATGTAGGATATGTTCAAGATCTGTGTTGTAAGCCTAGTTTATAAAGGCTGAGAGTTAGATCTGGTGAGATCTATATTGTAAGCCTAAGTTATAAAGACTGAGTGTAGGATCTGGGATAGATTTGAGTGGTAGGATCCAGTCTTGGATCTGTGTGTGGCAGGGCTATTTTTACAGCATGTGTTGATTGGGCTTTTGTGCCTGTATTAGGTGATCATGTGATTACTGAGTGAGTGGGTTGTGTGCCTGTGATGTAAGTCATAGTGGAGACTAAGTGATCCTGTGAGATCGTGTTGTAATCTCTGAGGAGTCAAGTTTTTTGGAGAAGTGCCCTATCTAATATTCTGTTAGAAAGACGGGAGGGACAGTGGATGTATCCTTACACTAGGGAACCACTATAAATATCTGATGTACTGTGCGTGAATGTCTTGAAAGCTGAACTAATCAATCACAATAGGACTAAAATCAGTTAAAGGCTTAAAGAACTTAAAGAGATTCAAAAAGACCTTAATAACCTATTCACCCCTCTTTAGGTGATTAGCTACCCTTGTATTCAAAGACTTTCACCCCCAAGAAATTATGTAATATAGATGATGAAATTGGATTCCTCTTGTCAAGCCAATGAATTTTACTTATACGTCAAAATGGTGTCTGATTAAGGGAGAAATTATGTGAAAAGGTGGAGACGTTTTAAATTTTGGTTGAAAAAGGAGAAAGATGACATGAGAACTAACAAGTTTAATTAATTTATGTGGAGTTGATATATATAAATCTAGTTGAGATAATTGCAATCAATTTTGACCTCATCAAATACACCTTCTTCTTTACTCATGGCTTCTTCAGAATCTCTGAAAGAAACATTACGACCCTCTTCGACACGATATAGCATGACGTCTTCCTTACTCAACCCGTGTAATTTTGCTTGTTTTAATAGTGTCTCATTTATTGTGCCCTAAGAGTACACGAGATCAGAGCCAATGAATTTTGACTATGAGTTCTTGAACTTCTTGAACAGCTCGGGCCCCCTTGTTGAAATCCCCATTTTCTACAATAGAGCACGCGTCCACACATTTTTGGGTTCATTTTAATACAAGTTCTCTTACTTCTAGGAGGAACTTCCATATGCTCTTAACGGTGCTGACGAATGATGACAATAATGAGATCAGTCAAATGTTTAAATACTGATGATAATACTTTATATTTTTACTGCAACCTGCACTTTGTAGAAATGAGGTCATCTTAGATATTTTCATTGCAACCAACATATGCTTTTTTTGGATTTATTTACTTCATCACATCAATATTTAACCTGAACATCTGAACAAAGAAATCAATTTGAAAATGATGATACTTTTTATATTCTCACATATCAAATTATTAAAAATTTAAAATTATGTGCACTGCAACCAAGATCATGTTAACAACACGCACCATTATTATTTGATCTAAAAGTTGATTAAAGATAGAGCCTAGATGCCTCTAAATAGATAAACTGCAGTAAGAAATATTTTTTTGTGTGTTACCCAATTGTGATATCTTTGCATGTGCAAATGTTAATATAGACATTGATCATCGAAAAAATTTCTTTGCCTTTTTGGGCCCTCCTAGTTAAACTTTCTAGATCCACCCATGTCGTCGGGGAGTCTGTTCACAGACCATGTACCCCCTTTAGATTATCTATAATAGGACCTCAGTGTACAAGAGAAAGGCACGATGACACCCTTAAGGTTACTTTAAACGAAATTTTCCCTTTCTTGTGTCGAGCTTAGTCTTGGCTTGGGAGGGGAAGTTTCAATACACTTCCAGGTAAGTGGTGGAACCTCTATGTTACAACCCAATGTCTAGTTTATAGGCAGTTCTAGAACTTTTCGAGTATTTTTAGTCTCAATTTGCTTGAGTCGACCGCTAGACAAGTAGCATTTGGTCACCCTTTTGGTCCAAACATTAGAATCAGATTTTTCTGGTTCTAACACTTTGGTGTGGTGAGTATGAACCGTGATCAAAGAAAGAACCTATGGTGCGAGGTACACTGACAAATAGAGACAAGAGGGAGTCAAAGTTCAGCAACTAGTAAACTCATGCGAGCTCCTTCTGAGCTCAAGGCAAGCTCCTTCCGAGCTCATTCAGCAAGCATAGCCAACAAGCTCTTCCAACGAGCTTTTCCGATTTGCTTATATTGACGAGCTCGTCCCATAGAGCTCAATCAACTCACATGTATTCCACTCGACAAGTAATATCAAAGTTAGCTCACTAGATACGAGGCGACCTCATGCAGGTGACCTCGTTCCGTGAAATTTGCAGGTGACCTCGTTCCGGAAGCTCATATAGGCGAGCACAGTTAGGGAGAGCTCAAGACCAAACGAGCTCAAATATGGGGAGTCAGAGTTTGGAAAATAAAAAGTTTCTCGAAACCCTTGAAAAACTCTGCCTAGGGGGCTATAATGTCAATGGTGACACTTGCCCGGACTTAGTTTTATATTGCTTTGATACTAGTGCTTTTTATACATATCCATACTTATGAGTGCTTTGATAAATCTCGTGAATGCTTTCATATGGCGAACAAAAATGGTTGACTGACTATAAATAGAACATCATGGAACAAGAGAGAGACATGTTGATCCCACTAAGGTTAAGTTCAAATAACTCTGTGTCTTCCTTATGACAAGCTCAGCCTTGACTTGGGAGGCAAAATTCATATACACTTCCGGTAAATGGTGGGACCTTCACGCTATAGTCCGAGATATAGTTTGTAGGCGGTTCGAGAACTCTTCAACTCTTTTGGGTCTCAATTTGATCGGGTCGACCGCTAGACAAGTAGCATTTGATTACCTTTTTGGTCCGAACATTAGAATTGGACTTGTTTTGGTTCCAAGACCAATGATTAAAGATGTAGGTTTCTCACATGGTCCATTTCAATATGGATAACCCTTTTTTTCTAATTTTTGTAGGTCCAAAGCGACATTCCAGACACGATTAAAAAGCTAACCGAAGAAGAGAGAGGGAAAAAAAAGAAGAAGAACAACATATGGTTTGGTTAAAGATATTTGTAGGAATCATTAAAGCGGTTGAGTAGCATGTAGAGAGTTGCCATGACCCACAATGTCCTGTGCATAGCAAGATTAAATAGATAGACTGTCTTAGATTGTAAACTTATGTATGTGCTCACTACAAGAATGGAGTTTTATCCAAGGCAATTTGCCCTGACAAAAAGTCTAAAGTCGTGACTAAAGATCTTTTCCTCAACCGTTTCATTTAAGCTTCTGTTTCTAAAGAAACCGATTTCATTATTTTTTACTAATGTGGCTATGTTTTCCTCTCAAAATTATTTATCACCCCTCCCATTTCTACACCGAAGAAAACGATAGAGGATGAAAGTAATTTGAAATTTTTAGTTTGAAGAAATGCCTTTCTCCAAATTGTTGTTACTTTAATCAATAAATCTTAATAGTACAAATTATATCAATTTAGTATTTACTATTGTTGCGAGTCGCCTAGTTTTTCTCTGGTCAAGAGAATCAGATTGTTTTAGTTCCAAGTCAGATCGAGGGCTTAAACAGTCAAAATAGATCCAAACAACAATGACACAAAAGTGTTTAGCGTGGGAAAACTCGAGAAGAATGAAAAATCACGTGTCTAGATTTGTGTCGGGCTGAAATCCACTATCTTCTTTGATGTTACAATTGTTTGAGTTCTCTGAGGGCGACAAACCATAGACCACCACTCCGTTTACAGGCTTTAAGTACCGAAAAAAGGGAAAATGACTTAGTCCGCGAAGCCTTGCAGAGAGCGTCCACAAGAGCATTCTAAGTCCTTTCTTGTGTCTGCTGCTGCGCCCGCGAGAGCATTGAGCGTGAGTGGATAAGGGACGGAGCAAGTGAATTCCAAGCGATAGAATGATCTAAATCTTACGTGCTCGTCAGAAAACCTCAGAGCTCTCTCTGGTCTCTTAAGTTGCCTCTTTTCAAATGAAAGTTTGGGGGCCTTTTTATCGCTTTCTTGAAGGGACGTGTTGGTAATGACGTCCGAATGAATCTTGAATTGACGGATGACGTTGCTTCATTCCGCTCACCTAGATCACCAATTTCCACGAAATGATGAACATGCCCTCCAGGCGGTTTGGGCAGCCCGGGCAAGTTGCTCGACTACGATGGTGGCGGAGGCAACCAGAAGCGGCGACGTCACGCCGAAGGTCGACGACGTCATGCCGAAGTTCGGCGACGCGCGCAGTACGCACGCACTAGCTGGCTGGCTGCTCACGCAAAGGTCAGGCATGTGCGGGCTGGCCGCGCGCATCGGTCTTTTGTATATGAGCTGGCTGCGCGAGTATAGGTCATGCACGCGTAGGCCGGCTGCACACGCCCGCGTTGCCGAGCGTTCATGCTGATTCCCGAATTTGTTGAAGCCCCATGACTCAGAGCAGGAGAGTTCAAAGCTGATCACTACTACTAATCAAAACAAGGAGTTTGATGTGACTCCATTTATTCCACCAGTTCTCCGTACTCCTGATGAGGTATATGATGATACTGTTGATGAGGTACCAGATACTGATGATCAGGTGGTAGAGGAAGTAGAGGCAGAGTGTCATGTTCAGGATTCTATTGCAAAAGCCGGACCAGAGGAAAAATGACCCGAACCAGCTTGGTTGAGGGGCCACTTGCATTTGCACTTTCAACATCTTAGGCTGATATCCCTTATCACTTCAAGGAGGTTGTAGAGAGTTCTGAAACAAATTTTTGGAGGGATGCGATGGATGAAGATATGACTTCTATAAATAAAAATGCTACATGGAGATTATTGAAGTTACCTTCAGATAGAAAAGCAATTGGGTGCAAATGGATGTATGCAAAGAAAGAAGTATCTCATGGAGCAGCTGATGTGCGTTACAAGGCAAGATTGGTGACCAAAGGCTTTGCTCAACGTGAAGGTATTGATTATGACGAGGTATTTTCTCCAGTTGTCAAGCATTTGTCGATTCGTGTTCTCTTAGCCTTAGTTGAGCAGTATGATCTGATTTTGGAGCAGTTTGATGTGAAGACTGCATTTTTGCATGGAGATTTATAGGAGGAGATCTATATGAAACAACCATCTGGATATGAGCCTCAAAGTGACTTAGTGTGCAAATTGGACAATTCACTTTATGGTTTGAAGCAGTCTCCGAGACAATAGTGCAGAAAGTTCGATCAGTTTATGCTGGGACAGAAGTATATACTTAGTTTGTATGATCATTGTACATTTCAAGAAATTGGCTACTGGTGAGTTCATCTATCTTCTATTGTATGTTGATGATATGTTGATTGCCGCTTCAAGTCAGACAGAGATTGATAAAATGAAGAGGCGGCTCTCAAAGTAGTTTGTGATGGAGTTAGGTGAGGATTGCAAATTCTCGGGATAGAAATCTGCAGGGACATAAAAGCTGGAAAGGTTTGGCTTACTCAAAGAGCATACATTGAGAAGGTGTTGGAGAGGTTTGGGATTGATGACACTACAAATGCAGTGACTCTACCATTGACAACATATTTTCAATTGGGCGCTGACTTGTGTCCTAAAGATGACCAAGAGAGGAAGGAAATGAAGCTAGTTATATTTGTCAGTGCAGTGGGCAGTTTGATGTATCTCATGATTTATATCTCATGGTTTGTACAATGAGAGGGGTCAGAGATGGTCATGCCTCCACACTTACGTTAGTCACTTCAGAGTTAGGAGTCTACATTGCTGTGCGATAAGAATCCTCACTCTGACCGTGTGGAAACCACCCATCCCACACATCTTCCCAAAACCCCGAGGTGATAGGAAGGGGGGACGGAGGTACATGAACACAAAGGATCGCCTGCTACGAGCGATGTGGGACTAACCCCAACCACAGGACCGCAGGGATATTCCGCCACACAAGGGGGCCCACTGGGGTCAACACCCAGACCTGGAACGCGATGGGGAAAGCCCAAACATGTGGTCCCACACACACGTATCCTGCTGGCTAATATAATCTCAACACACCCCCGCAGCAGGACAACCTGGCTCTGATACCATGTGGAAACCACCCGTTCGGCTTCTTCGCTTAACCGTTCAGCTTATTTTCTCTTCCTCGCGGCTTGTTCTTATCGTCGCGGTTTGCTCCTCTCTTGCTTCTATGGCTACCCCTCCTATAGACTGTCCGCCTCGGTGGTCACCTCTTCTGGTAGTGCTCACATTGTTACTCGCGGACGATGGCTAATCGACTCTGGTACTACAAATCATATGACAGGAAATCCTCACTATTTCTCTCTTCTTGAAACACATGCTCAGTTTCCCCCGGTCATTGTTGTGGATGGATCTCCCTCACCGGTCCATGGGACAGGCATGGTTCAAGTCACTCCATCTCTCTGCCTGGCTGATACCCTCTATGTGCCCAAGTTTCCGTATAATTTATTATCGGTTACTTCTTTATGCATGCAACTACGGTGTTCTGTCATATTCACCCCTACCTCTTGTGCTTTTCAGGATCCGGACTCCCAACGGACGATTGCTACCGAGACTGAGAGTGGTGGCCTCTACTTCCTCGACAACGTTTCTGCTCTATCCGCCTTCTCCTCCTCCTCTACAGATCTTCTCCAATGACATCTTCGCCTTAGACATGCTCCTCCCCGAATTCTGCGCTAGCTCCTGCCCCACCTCCCTCCTCATCATCCTCCTCTCAACTGTGATGCATGTCAACTTGGCAAACATCACCGCTCGTCCTTCCCACCAATGTAAAGTCGGGGCTATTCCCGTACGTTTGCCCTCGTTCACTCTGACATATGGGGTCCCGCTCCTACCCTCACCATCGGTCGAGCTAGTTCATATTTTGTCACATTCATTGATGATTTCTCTCGGTGTACGTGGGTGTATCTTCTCAAGGATCGCTCCGAGCTGTTCTTTGTTTGGACCTCATTTTATTCTATGGTTAAGACTCAGTTTGATACGTCTATTAAAATCATTCGTTCTGACAATACTAAGGAGTATCTTAGCCAAGACTTCTCCTCTTTTTATATTCACCATGGTGTTATTCGTCAAACAAGCTGTGTCTACACCTCACAACAAAATGGGGTGGCGGAACGCAAAAACCGTCACCTCCTTGATGTCGCTCGCACTCTGCTGACTCAAATGCATGTTCCTCGCTCCTATTGGGGCCATGCTGTCCTCCTCTCCTGCTATCTCATCAATCGCCTTCCCTCCACAGTTCTCCACAGTGCTACCCCCTTCTCCATTCTTTATCCGAACAAGGATCCCTTTCCTCTTCCTCTGCACATCTTTGGGTGCACCGCCTTTGTGCACTCTCCCACTGTCACCCGTGACAAACTCTCACCACGTGCCACTAAATGTGTCTTTCTGGGGTACTCTCCCACTCAGAAAGGTTATTGTTGCTTTGACCCCGTTACCCGCAAGCAATTTGTCTCTGCGGATGTCACCTTCTTTGACAATGCATCTTACTTCTCTCCCGCTTCCTCCTCTCCTCCTCCTGATCCTACTTCTCATACCAACCCATCCATTACCTCTGCTCCCACTGATGTTCCGCCATCTCCACCCTCTCCACCATCTTCACCATCCCATCATCTCCACCCTCTACTCCGCTTTCTCCCTCCACTCCACTGCCATCTCTCTACTCCCAGGCCAGCTCTCTCCACCACGTATACGCCGGATACTGAGGCACCTGCTGACCTGGATCTCCCGATTGCTCTTCGCAAAGGGGTTCAGGCATGTACCCAACACCCGCTTGCTGCAGTTGTTTCCTACGATCGTCTTACCCCTTCTCGCAGAGCTTTTGCATTAGCTATCTCGGCCACTGCCACCCCCCGTTCCTACCAGGAGGCCCTTACTATTCCTCATTGGAAAGCTGCCATGGATGAGGAGATTGCTACTCTCACTGAACGGGTACTTGGACCCTTATTCCTCCTCCTTTCGGCACAGATGTTGTTGGTTGTCGATGGGTCTTCGTGGTGAAGTTTCTCCCGGATGGCAGTGTGGATCGTTATAAGGCTCGCCTGGTTGCCAAGGGTTTTCCCCAAACTTATGGCGTTGATTACTTTGACACTTTCTCTCTAGTGGCTCGTCTCAGCACTATTAGGGTTCTTATCTGTGGCTGTCAACAGGGATTGACCCATCTCGCAGCTCGATGTTAAGAATGCTTTCCTCTATGGTGATATGCGGGAAGATGTTTACATGGAGCAACCTCCTGGGTATGTTGCTCAGGGGGAGACACGGGTATGCCGGCTAAATAAGGTTATCTATGGCCTCAAGCAGAGTCCTCGTGCCTGGTTTGACAAGTTTAGTGTCATTGTTGCGGCCATAGGTTTTACAAGAAGCTCAGCAGATCACTCCTTGTTTGTTCGGAAAACTGCCTCTGGTCTTGTTGTTCTTGCGGTTTATGTTGATGACATTCTTCTTACTGGCGATGACCAGGATGAGGTATTGATGACCAAGAAACACCTTCGTCTACATCTGGTCACAAAGGATATGGGCTCCCCGAAATACTTTCTGGGGATTGAAATCTCTAGAAAGCCCAAATCCATGGTCCTTGCCCAACAGAAGTATGCTCTTGATCTTTTAAAGGAGGCAAGACTGACTGGTGCTAAACCTGCACGTTGTCCTATGGCTGCTGGAGAAGACAAAACTTGGACAGATGACTCGCCTCTTCTCTCTGATCTTACGAGATACCGACGTCTGGTGGGCAAGATCATATATCTCACGGTAACCAGACCCGACATCTCTTATGCTGTTGGCAAGGTGAGCCAGTTCATGCAAGCTCTGAGGGAGTGTCATCTACAATCTGCTCTGAGGATATTAGAGTATATTAAAGCTGCTCCAGAGAAAGGACTCCTATTTCAGAAGAATGGTCACCTAAGAGTTGAAGCTTACTCTGATTCAAGTTATGCGGATGACAAAGGGGACCGCAAATCGACATCAGGTTTCTGCACGTTTGTTGGAGGCAATCTTGTGAGTTGGAAGAGCAAGAAACAGTCTGTAGTTTCCAGGTCTAGTGCAGAGACGGAATATCGCAGCATGACATCGACTACATGTGAGTTGAAGTGGTTGCGGGCTCTCATGCTTGACTTAGGAGAGGTTTACAACTATCCTCTTCCTATGTTCTGTGACAATAAGGCCGCGATATACATTTCCAAAAATCCGGTCTTTCATGAGAGAACAAAACACATAGAAGTCGACTGTCATTTTATTCGGGAAGAAATATTGAAGAAACAGATTTGCACTCCGTTTGTCACTTCCGACAACGAGTTGGCAGATGTCTTCACCAAGTCGGTGTCCGCTTCCTTTTTCCACATCTGCGACAAGCTAGGCATGATTGATATCTATGCTCTAGCTTGAGGGGGAGTGTTGCAGGTTGGAGACCGCGCGGTCTGTTGCTATTTGGAGACCGGGCGGTCTGGCGGTTTCTCCTAGCTGGTCTGTGTGCCAGGCTGTTGCTGTTTGGTATCCCAGCGGTCAGGCGGCTTGTCTCAGGCGACTAGGAGACCGAGCGGTCTAGCGGTCTCCTGTGGTGGTTTGATCTCTCCTCCTGTTGGTAGTCGGGCGGTTAGCCAGTTTGTCTAACCGCACGGCTTGTCCGGTTTGTCTTTTGTAAAGCCGCATACACTTGTAAATTTTTAGTCCCACATTGATTATTTTTAATCTCTCTCATCTCCTCCATTCTATAAAAGGGAGGCTATACCATTGTAATAGATACCTTTTTCGGATAATAAAGTTTCAGTTAAAACCATTTCGGTTTGTTTACTGTTCGGTTTTTAACAGACCGTTAGTTCGGGGGGGGGGGGGGGGCTTACACATTCTTTCTTCTCTCTCTTACCTTTTTCTGATTTCAAAGAAACAAAGGATTTAGAGTAATTTGACCATTCCATTCCATCCGTATTTGTAATATATTTCCAACACAACTAAAGTCGTTGAAATCAGAGCTCTATAACACATAGAGATTCAAGCAAAAACCTTGCCCATCATTGGCTGAGTCTACGAGCAAAATTTGGCGCTGGGAGGCATCACATGTCAGGACACTGTGCGATACACATGTCGTGTAGTGTGTGGGTGTTCTCACTTGTACAACCTCAGGCTCGCGAGAGGTCAACAGTGGATGCGAACGGAAGAAGCGGGCGACGGGCGAGAGGTGCTGATAGGCGAGTTGGACCATGTGGTCCACTCATAGGGGGGCGAGACGGGTGGTCTCTACAGTATGCGAGATGCCACCTGGGGGCACGAGAAGGCCCATAACCGCGAGAAGGCCTCATAGCAAAGGATGTCCTGCAAGACGATCAGAAGGGTTCGTCTCGCCGCTGGGTGCTCCCCACTCGCCACATAGAAAAGAGGTCGTTTTTACATTTCTATACCAACATGGGATTTTACTCTTCTACCTCGGGTATTTTTACCCTTTTGCCCTGGGTTGTCTACATATAACTCTTCAGAATAACGGAGTTTGGCTATTGGCAGACCCAACCACGGGTATTTTGGTAATTTCAGGTCGGTTCAGTTTGGTTATTGGCAGTTCAAACTCAGAAAACTATAAATAGGCCCATAGGAGTTTTTCAGAAGCACTTCTAACTTTTTTCCCGGGAGTTGAGAGGATTTTTCTGTGCTTTCTGAGGATCTCCAAACCCAGCTTTTGGCTTTGGAGGGGAAGCTCTCAGAGATCTTCCGGGTAAGCGGTGGGACCTCCCTACTGAGGCTTTGGGTCAGTTTCTATTCCTTCACGACTAGTCGGAGGTCGGAGCTTGGGACGAATAGGTGTTGGCTACGCCCCTATTTTTCGAACTCTTGTCAAAGTCAAATTTTGGCTTCAACAGTTCAGGTGCGGTGAGCGTGGAAGGTAGCTAATACAAGAAAAGCTTGAGTTTGGTCCTATGGCAGGAGGTGAAGGTGAAGGATCTGCTTCAGGAGGTTCCCCTCCCGGGGAGAGGAGGTACGAGGAAGATGCTGGAGGACTTCAGGTGAGAGGTCTTGAAAACCATCACCTTGGCATTCTCAGCAAGGAGCGAGTGGGCGACGCCTCAGGTTCCGATAGTGGAGGTCCCGCTCTTGGGCGAGAACGCCCCTGGACAGCGCCCGAGGAAGGAGGTCCCGGCGGAGGCTGGCGAGAGGGACGTGGCCACGCGAGAGCTCTTCCCAGGCCAGCGTCTCGGGAAGGAGATTCCGACAGAAGTTGGCGAGAGGGAGGCGGCTGTGCGAGAGCTCTTCCTTGGGCATGGTCTAGCGGATCAGGTCAGCCAGCCGAGGCCGCGAGACGTACCCTCTCGGCAGGCAGGTGGCGAGAGCCCATTCAGTGAGCTCATCATCTCAGCTCCGGTGCCGGAGAGGTTCTGGGAGCCCGACATGTCCTACTACTCGGGAAGGATGACCATGTACAACACGTGCAGTGGTTTGAAGATGATGTTTCAATAAGGAAGATGACGGATGCCTTCAAGTGTCTGTTGTTTGCCATCACATTTAAGGAGAAGGCACGAGACTGGTTCCACCAGTTGCCGGCATGGTCGATCTACAGTTTTGAGGACCTGCGTAGAGGTTTCCTGTTGAGGTTCTCTACATCAAAGAAGCGTAGGAAGGAGGCAGAGTTCTTGTTTGCGGTGAGGCAGAAGCAAGACGAGATGTTGGGACATTACGTGGATCAGTTTCAGGAGGAGATCCTCCTGGTCCAGGAGGTCCCGGGGTATACGCTGATGCTTACGTTTACTCTAGGACTGAGGCCGGGTTTCTTTTAGCATTGAGTTATAAAGAGTGCCCCCTCTCTTTTGAGGAGCTCATGGATAGGGCAGCAAAGGAGACAGACTTCGAGAGAGCCAATCCGGCGTTTACGAGGAAGCTGGCCAGGTTGGCGGAGGACGATGTGAAGGAGCCAGGAGCTGAAAGGCAGAGGGAGCAGAGGGATCAAAAATAAGAGAGAAGGAGAGAAGAACCCCGAGATCAGGGGCAGCAGGGACAACATCAAGGAAGAGGGGCCAGGGAGCCAAACAACCAAATAGGTTGGAGGCCTCAGGAGGGTCGCCCCCAGGAATTAGGAGGAGGTTTTCAGGAAAGAGATAACTTCCGTGAGCCGAGGAGGTTCGATCAGCCGGCGTGGAGGCATGGGCCGAGGATCGCTTCCCACAGCAACAAGAGGCAATGGAGATCGGTCGAGGTAGAGGAGGAAGAAGAGGAGCTTCGGGAGGAGCTGAAGGAGAGAAGGTGGAGAAGGAAGAAGGGGCAGGGTGGCGTTGCCTTTCTGTGACTTCCATCAAAAGGAGGGTCATGCAATGACCACCTTCCAGAATTCTTAGAAATGAGAGAAGCCAAAGGGTTGAGGAGGCAGGATCCGCCGGTGAGGATCGTAGAAGTGTAGCAGAGGGAGACTGAGGATAGGTGTGAGGACCGAGAAGATGTAGGAACCCGGGGAGGGATCAGGATGATCCACAGAGGAGTTGGGATCGATGCAGCTTGTAAGGGTAGCCTCCAAACCATGTTCTGAAGGGGGGGGGGGGGGGGGTTTAGCCTCGACCTCTCAGGCTCCGCCCCCAAAAGAAAAAATTGCCTTTTCTTCAGAGGATATGCTGAATTATGAGGATCCGTTCTGTGATGCCTTGGTGATCTAGACGGCCATAAAAAACTTCACGGTCTCCAAGATCCTGGTGGACAATGGGAGCTCCGTAAACGTGATCTTCAAGAAGGCCTTCGATGAGATGCAGGTTGAGACTAAGAGGGTCCATAACTTCAGATGGGCCGTTGTTTGGTTTCTTGGGAGAGGAAGGAAGTAGAGGGAGGAGTAGGGCTGCATGTGAAGTTGGTGGGCGTGTCACGGAATTGTAGGTTCGTTATCGTGGATGCCCCGAGCAGTTACAACGCCATCTTTGGGCGCCCCCTCATCGGCGCCTTTCGCTGCGTCCCCTCCTCGTTTCATTAATGCCTCAAGTTCAACAATGGAGGGGTGTAGGTTAGGGTCAGAGGGGACCCAAAGGTGGCAAGGCAGTGCTACGTTATGGCAGTCAACACCATATCTTCGATGGCAAAGGCGGAGGAGTTGGAGAAGGAGATGATGGCGCATGAAGAGGTTATCAAAGAGCAGGAGATGAGCCTAGAGGAGGGAAGGAGCTTGGAGAGGTTGTCGAAGAGAAGGAGATTGAGGAGGTCTGGAGGGGCGAAAAGTTGGAGCCGCAAGAGGGTCGGCAGGTGGAAGTGGAAGGATAAGGAGTTGAGATGGAAGCCCAGAGAGGCATGGAGGTTGAGCAACAACAGAGTGAGAGCCTAGAGGAGGCGATGGAAGTTGAGGAGGCAAGAGGGGAGGAAGAGTTTGGACAGGAAGAGGGGGCAAGAGCCCGCTGGGAGCAGTCACGGCTGGAGCCAGCGGAGGAGGTGGTAGAGATGGAAGTCTTCACCAGCGCCGGATAGGTGCGGAAGGTACAAATCAGCGGGGGTCTGAGTCCCGAGGACCAGGAGCGATCGCGGGCTTGCATCCAGAGCAACGTCGACATCTTTGCTTGGAGCGCGGCAGACATGCCGGGCATCGATGCAGATGTGGCCTGCCCGCCGGTGAACCTGGATCCCTGGACGCGCCCCATACGCCAGAAGATGAGGAACATCGCTACAAAAGCTGGAGGAGCCAATCCGCGAGAGGTCAAGAAGCTTCTGGATGCTAGCTTCATCTCGGAGATCCAGTATCCAGGCTGGGTCTCCAACGTGGTAATGGTAAAGAAAGGGGAGGGAAGTGGAACATGTGTATTGACTTTTTTTTATTAAATAAATCGTGCCCCCAGGATTGCTACCCCCTGCCTTGAATCGACGCGCTGGTTGATTCAGCCGTTGGTTTTTCAATTATGAGTTTTTTGGATGCTTTTTTAGGTTACCACCAGATTCGAATGCACCCTCCCAACGTCAAGGACGTCTCCTTTATCACGAGGGAGGGATGCTTTAGCTATAAGATGATGTCCTTTGGGTTAAAAAACGCCGGGTTACGTACCAACGCATGATGGATCGAGTTTTCCAAGTCCAAAGGGGAGGAACCTGGAGGTTTATGTTGATGAACTAATAGTTAAAAGCAAGGGCGTGGACTCACACCTTCGGACCTGGAGGAGACGTTCGCCACCTTGGGGGAAATTCAAGATGAGGATGAACCCATTAAAGTGCGTTTTCGGGGCAAGCCGTGGGAAGTTCCTTGGGCATCTTCTGACCCCGGATGGGGTAAAACCCAAACCAGGTAAGGTGAAATCCATCCTAGAGCTAGAGTCACCACGCAACGCTAAGGAGGTCCAATGCTTGACATGCAAGCTGGCCTACCTAAGTAGATTCCTCTCCAGGTCGGGAGGAAATGCTCATCATTATTCAAAGTGTTGCGGGGTAACCAAAGGTTCGAGTGGACCGCCGAATGTGAAGAAGCTTTCCAAAGGCTGAAGGAGCAGCTCTCCCTGGCTCCTCTACTTCAAAGCCCAAAGGAGGGGAGGATCTAACCTTGTACCTATGAGTAGGAGCAGAGGCGGTGAGCTCTATCCTGGTTAGGGAAGAGGGGAGGAAGCAGTTGCAATCTACTATGTTAGCAGGATCCTAAAAAAGGTAGAGCTTTGCTACCCTATCTTAGAAAAGCTGGCGTACGCCTTGATCATTTCGGCCCGGAAGCTCCAGCCATATTTCCAAGCACATTCGGTCAGGGTGGTGACGGACCATCCCCTCCGTAAGATTTTTGAAGGAGTGGAGCACTCGGTCAGGCTGGCCAAGTGGTCTATTGAGTTGAGTGAGTTTGATATCTCGTTCGTGCCAAGGCTCTCCATTAAGGCACAAGCGGAGGCCACTTCTTGACATACTACATTGTGGAGGTCGGGGTTGAGGAGTCGCGGCCGCAGGAGGCATGGAAGATGACGGTTGAGGGGCCTCGGGAAAGCACTCCCTTGGATCGGGGGTGGTATTGACGAGTCCTCAAGGGGTCACCATAGAGCAGGTGGTGGTCTTACACTTTCCAGCAACTAACAACCAGGCGGAGTACGAGGCTGTGATAGCCGGCCTTTATTTGGCAAAGGAGCTTGAGATCCAGGATATGGAGGCTTTAATGGACTCATTGGGTGACATCGCAGATTTGAGGAGAGTTTGAGGCTCGGAACACACCCTTGTAAAATACTTGTCCAAGGTGAGGGCGATCATCGGGGGTTTCAGACGTTCTCCATCCAACACATTCCCAGAGAAGAGAGTACAACGACCGATCGTTGGCTAAGTTTGGACCACGGGGAGGGGGTACCTTGACTGATCTGTTCCATCCAACTATTGAGGAAGGGGAGCTAATGGAAGTCGATCAGCGACCTTCCTGTATGGATCCCTTCGTGACCTTCTTCACCACGAGCAACCCTCCTGAGGGGATCAGGAGGCAAAGAGTTTTCGCATAAGGCGACCCCACTATCTCATGCATGAAGTAAGCTTACATCGGAAGATGCTTTCGGGCCTCCTGGCGCGATGTGTTACGGAAGAGGAGACCCGACGGATTCTGGAGGAGGTGCACTCTGGGGAATGTGGTAGCCATTTCGGAGGTAGGACGTTGGAGGTAAGGGTGGTCAGGCAGGGGTACTTCTAGCCCACCCTGAGGAAGGATGCTGCGGAGTTCGAAAGGAGGTGCCAAAAATGCCAGCTCTACGCCCCCTCCAGCTCTTGCCCGCTCAAAGGCTCCGAAGCATCACAAAACTGTGGTCGTTCGCTATCTGGGGATGGATTTAGTTGGGCCTTTCCCTCCGACTAGTGGGCAAAGGAGGTTCCTCCTGGTTATGATCAACTACTTCTCTAAATGGTTGGAGGTTAAGGCGCTGGCCAAAGTAACCTCCCAAGTCATCAGGAACTTCGTTGGGGGGAGATCATCTACATGTACGGGCTGCCTCAGGACATTGTCACGGACAATTGTCCTCAATTTGCAAGTGAGGTGTTTATAAGTTTCTGCACTCAGCTGGGCATAGACCTCAGGTTTGCCTCCGTCCACCACCCCAGAAGCAACAGTCAGGTGGAGGCGGCGAACAAAATATCGTGAACCTGCTCAAGAAGAAGGTGGAGAACTTGAGGGGGAGCTGGGTGGAACAGCTCCCCTCAGTGTTGTGGGCCTTGCGAACAACCCCAAACACGGTCACCAGCGAGACCCCCTTCAAACTTTCTCATGGGTGCGAGGTGGTCCTGCCCGTGGAGTTTGAGGTTCGAACCACACGAGTTGCGGATGCAGGTGATGGAGACGAGGCTTGGAGGCTAGGAAATGAAGGAGGCTTACGCCTCTCGCTGGACATGGTAGAAGGGCTACACACGCGTCGCAGCCATCAGGCAGGAAGAGATCAAATGGCAGATGACGAGATACTTCGACAAGCATATCAGGATCAAAAAAATCGTGGAAGGAGATCTTGTGCTAAAGAAAGTTGATGCTACAGGGAGGTCTGCCCCCGTGGGTAAGCTCAAGCCGAATTGGGAAGGGCCTTATATTGTTGAGAGGGTCCTAAGAACAGGAGCTTACAACCTCCAGGATGTGGAGGGTAGGACCATGAGCCACACCTGAAGTGGCGATGATTTGAAGCGCTTCTACCCATGAGAAGGGAGAGCAAAAGTTGTATACTCAAATCAAGTTTATTATAATATATTTCTCAAATTACTTCTTGTCTTTATCTACTATGAAATTCTAACGACAGGAAGATGATCGCTTCAGCACTACCCCGAGCACGGCTCGGCCCTAGGTAGACCCGTTGCACAGGCTCTCATTAGCTGGCAGGTCCGAAGGCTCGCCTGTAGGGGAGAGGTATGGTTCTTGGTCCTGGTTCTGCACTACCCCGAGCGCGGCTCGGCCCCAGTAGACCTGCTGTGCAAGCTCTCATTAGCTGGCATGTCTGAAGGCTCGCCTGTGGGGTAGAGGTCTGGTTCTTGGTCCTTGGTTCTGCACTACCTCGAGCGCGGCTCGGCCCTAGGTAGACCCGCTGTGCAGGCTCTCAATATGTAGTGGTAGGTCCGAAGGCTCGCCTGTGGGGGAAAGGTCTGGTTCTTGGTCCTTGGTTCTGCACTACCCCGAGCGTGGCTCGACCCCAGGCAGACCTGCTGCGCATGCTCTCATTAGCTGACAGGTCCGAAGGCTCGCCTATGGGGGGGAAAGGTCTGGTTCTTGGTCCTTGGTTCTGCACTACCCTGAGCGCGGCTCGGGCCCTAGGCAGACCCCTGCTCATGCTCTCATTAGCTGACAGGTCTGAAGGCTCGCCTGTGGGGGAGAGGTCTGGTCCTTGGTTCTGCACTACACCGAGCGCGGCTCGGCCCCAGGTAGACCCGCTGCGCAGGCTCTCATTAGCTGGCAGGTCCGAAGGCTCGCCTATAGGGGAGAGGTCTGTTCTTGGTCCTTGGTTCTGCACTACCTCGAGCGCGGCTCGGCCCCAGGTAGACCCGCTGTGTATGCTCTCATTAGCTGGCAGGTCCGAAGGCTCGCCTGTGTGGGAGAGGTCTGGTTCTTGGTCCTTGGTTCTGCACTACCCCGAGCACGTCTCGGCCCCAGGTAGACTCGCTGCGTAGGCTTTCATTAGCTGTAAGGTCTGAAGGCTCGCCTGTGGGGGGAGAGGTCTGGTTCTTGGTCCTTGGTTCTACACTACCCCGAGCACGGCTCGGCCCTAGGTAGACCCGCTGCACATGCTCTCATTAGCTGGCAGGTCCGAAGGCTCGCCTGTGGGGAGAGGTCTGCTTCTTGTCCTTGGTTCTGTACTACCCCGGGCGCGGCTCGGCCCTAGGTAGACCTGCTGCGCAGGCTCTCATTAGCTAGCAGGTCTGAAGGCTCGCCTGTGGGGGAGAGGTCTGGTTCTTGGTCCTTGGTTCTACACTACCCCGAGCGCGGCTCGGCCCCAGGTAGACCCGCTGCACAAGCTCTCATTAGCTGGCATGTCCGAATGCTCGCCTGTGGGGGAGAGGTCTGGTTCTTGGTACTTGGTTCTGCACTACCCCGAGCACGTTCGGCCCCAGGTCAGACCGCTGCGCATGATCTCATTAACTGGCAGGTCCGAAGGCTCGCCTATGGGGAGAGGTCTGGTTCTTGGTCCTTAGTTTTGCACTACCCAGAGCGCGGCTTGGCCCCAGGTAGAACCACCGCTACGCAGGCTCTCATTAGCTGGCAGGTCTGAATGCTCGCCTGTGGGGGAGAGGTCTGGTTCTTGGTCCTTGTTCTGCACTACCCCGAGCGCGGCTCGGCCCCAGGTAGACCCATTACACAGGCTCTCATTAGTTGGCAGGTCCGAAGGCTTGCCTGTGGGGGAGAGGTCTGGTTCTTGGTCCTTGGTTCTACACTACCCCGAGCGCGGCTCGGCCCCAGGTAGACCCGCTGCGTAGGCTCTCATTAGCTGGCAGGTCTGCAGGCTCGCCTGTGGGGGAGAGGTCTGGTTCTTGGTTCTTGGTCCTTGGTTCTGCACTACCCCAAGCGCGGCTCGGCCCCAGGTAGACCCGCTGCGCAGGCTCTCATTAGCTCGCAGGTCCGAAGGCTCGCCTGTGGGGGAGAGGTCTGGTTCTTGAAGTTTTAGTTCTCGGTTCTTGGGAATAGTTCTAGGTTCTGGGGAATTCTACACCACTTCGATCCCGACTCTGTCCCGGTGGACCCGTTGCCCAGGCTCTCATTAAGCTAGCAGGGCAGTAAACCCACTCGATGACAGAATGGAGGGGAAAATCTCTTTAAGCAACATCCCTGTTTAATCCTACGAAAAATAAACTAAGGAAAAGGCTAGAATAATGCGAGTGTAAGCACTCTTGGCTGGCGGGCTCAGGGACGGTGTCACCCTCGGCGCTGGGCACTCGCGCGAGACACAAGGCTCGCTCTAATAAGCGGTGAGCAGGTTACATAACTAAAGGCCACTCGTGCCGGGAGTACCCTAAGGCGAGCCGAGAGGGTTTATACCAGGTAGACCTCACGCACAAAGTTAAGGAAGTGATGACTCGCGCTTTAGGCCAACTCTCCAGCAAGGCAGCGAGACAATATGTCGCACCGTCTTGCGTGCGTGAGCGCATCAGAGGATCATCTCACAGTAAGCGAAAAATAAAGCAAAGTGAAGAAAGTAAATGCGAGTCGGCGAGATGGGGGGATAACATCGTCTCGCAAATAAAGGCAAGCAAAATGAAAGTGAGCGAGTGGAATAAAGGGACATAGCAAGAATGTACATTTGATCAAATATCAGTTCATTACAAGGGTCAGTTTTTTTTATCACAAAAATAAACTTAAAGTTTACAGCTGCAACAAAAAGAGGAGGAGAGAGGGACTCTGGATCTTGGAGGTGGCAGTCATTCCTCCTCACCGGAAGATGAATCCTCGCTCTCCTCGTCGTAGAGCTGGGGACCAGGTCGCGGACAGTCACCGTTTCTGAGTCATCCTTCACGACCCCAAGCTCCTTCATCATCTTCAGGACCAGCTCCGTCGCCCTGATGCTAGCGTCTCGACACTGCTCCTCGACTTCGTCAAAAGAGTAATGCGGCGGAGGTGACTGGAATGGCTCGCGGCGAGACGACGATGCAACGCTGTCCGGGAGACGGGTGACTTGAGCTTGTAAGTCCTTGCTTTCGTCCTCCAAGGCCGCTATGTGCGATTTCATTCGCTCTGCCGTCTCGACATCCTGCGAGACGCCCGGTCATTAGCCAAAAATAGTTGAAGAAGAGGCAAATCAAGGATAAGGCTAGGGCTTACCACGCCGCCCTGGGCCTTTGCGAGGAGGGACTCGGCGACAGACAACCTTTTGGCGAGGTCTTCTGATTTCTCCCGCTCCACCGCCAGGCTCGTCTTTCTCTCCACCCATTTCTTGTTGGTATAAATTAGACGGCGCGCGCGCGGTGCAAGAACTCCAAGGCTCACATTTGGGCATGGGAGGACTTTAGGACGAGATCCCGCGAGGACTCGCTCTCTGTGGAGACTGCATCCAGGCCGCCATAAAGTACATACCCCACAACAAAAGTGTGGCTGGTGGGGAGCTCCTGCTCCTTCCATGGGGAAGGAGGGTGGAGATGGACACGCGATTGACGTCCCGCCACCATATCAGAACAGGGTCACCAGCGGCATCTGAAACCACATGGCCCAAGTTGTAGTTCATGTGGGAAGAGGGGGCGGGACAGCTGGAGGAGGCGCCTTCGCGAGAGGTGGTTGCAGCAGGTTGATTGGGGGCGGCGGTAGGTTGATTGGGAAGTGCCGTCTCGCGAGTAGGCGAGACGACCTGTTGGGGAGGCGAGCGGGGCGACTGGGACCCCTCCACATAGATAGAGCTAAAGGACCCCGATATCTCCTTCTCCTTCAGGGTCTTCTTCTTTTTTCCCCTTGGAGACCACCACAGCTTTTCTCATCTTCTTTGGAGGACTGGAGCGAGAGGGGGCCGTGTCGCCTGCAGGCCTCTTTGGATGGGTAGGAGCCAAGGACTCTCTCGCCGCCTCAGCTGCCGTGCTGGCGAGGCCAAGGCCCTTGGAGGGGTGGATGTTGCTTTTGTAAGGAGGGTGGACTGGAATGACTCGCTCCCCTAAAAAACAAACAAGACAATGAGATGGCAAGACGGAGAAATGATCAAACACAAAGCCAGACAAGAAAGCGAGAGTACCTTCGCCGGGGAGCACTGGAGGCAGCGAGTCGAGGCCTCGCCGTAGAAAGTTGACTTCAAATTTTTTGCTGACAAAGTAATCGTACAACAACTTCTCTGGGCCGCCCACCTGCGGAGACGCGTAGATGCTCTCGGGTGGGGGGGGGGGGGCATCGGCGCGAGCGGGACCCCCCGAAGTCGCCGCGGATGAAGACAACCTTGTAAGCCAATGATGATTTTTGTTTGGCATCTCGCACACCTTGAGCCCTTGCCCGGTGAAGTACGAGACGTCGTCGGCGTTGGCGTGATAGATGAAGAGACTCTCCTCCAGATATGAGGAGGCAAAGGCGATTAACACCGAAATCGCGTTCGGGTTAAACTGCGTTGGGACAACGCCGAAGTATTTGAAAACTTGTTTTTACCTCCGACCAGAGAGGTAATCTCAACCCCGCCTCAAAGTGCGAGACAGGGAAGGCAAAGTTCTCCTGGGTAGTACGTGTTGATTGACTTGCCAACCTGGGTGGCCGCGACTCGAGCCCCTCCTCCAGATATTGATGGACGAAGCCGTGGTAGTCTTCCTCAGAAAGCCGGCCGAGCGGGAAGTCATGGTCAAAATCGCTTCCCGCAACAGTTGCGCCCCTCGCCTTCCTCAACTCTTGTCTTGCCCATGCTTGGCGAGACGGATTTAGGCGAGACGGAGGGAGGAAGGAAGTAGTAAAAAGGAAGATCAACGAGGGGCTGAAGGAGGATAGAGCGAGAAGAATCGGTGCGATGGAAGAAGCAAAGGGGCAAGAGATTGGGCACGACAGGAATAAAGGGTGCGGGTATCCTTCTGATCCAGGGTCGGGATATTTATAGTCGATATGGTAAAATAATTAATCAGCGGGAAAACGTACAGGGGGAGGGGAAGAGTCGGCCGGCGTTTCTCTCTCTCTCTCTCTCTCTCCTAAAAATCTCGATTTGCGTGGTCAGTCGCAATCACTTAACAGAATGATTACAAGAAATTAAAGAAAAATGAAGAGAATAAAACAACAGCAAAAAAATATTTAAAAAACACCATCCCGCATACGGCGGGCACCAGGTTCTCTGGCATAGCCGACGAGACGGCAGCACAAGGCATTATTTAATTATTACAGCATTCAAATACAAAGATAAAGAAGGAGAGGCGAGACGGACACCCTTCAGTACGGGAGCCATTGCCAGCGACCACCGCGAGCTCCCGCGCAGGGAGGCCTACTGCGCGAGTGGAAAGCGCGAACGGACTCGAACCCACACGGCGCGCGAGACGGAGCTGCATGTCGATCTCGCTGATGATGCGTCAGGGTTGGTTCCATCAACATCTAACTCGGTATCCGCCTCGGAAGATATATGGGAGCGACTCGTTCTCCAGCCATTCGATGCGCCGATCCGTCGCCTGCTTATCCAGCACCAGCGAATGGATGATGCGCGCGTGCTTCTGGAATAACTCGGCTGTCTTGCGCCTCATTTCCGCCTGGTTTTGCAGGATCACCCAGATAGTCTTCAATCCCATCAATGGGAGAGGAGGCGAGACGGCGAGTCGCCCAGAGTGCTCCTCAGCAGGAGAGTCGGTCTGAGCGCCTGTGCAAGGAGTAGAGGGGCAGGGTGAGAGAGGCTCCCGCGGGAGGGTGTGGGAGTAGCGAGTGGGACTGAGAAGCGAGAGGGAAGGTTCCTTACTAGGGAGACAGGAGGTCTCGGCAGCCTGGGAAGGGTCGTTCCTCTCTCTCGCTGGGAGGAGTAGTTGGAGGAGTGGAAGGTGGTTGCGAGTCGGAATCTTCGCGGGGGACGGCAGAGTCGTCTCGCGGACTTTCCGGTCGTTGTGAAAACTGCGGGGGCTCCCTGAAGAAACAAATAACTAAGAAGACATACAAATGTAGGAATAATAAAGGCAGAAGCGAGAGCTCACCTCTTTCTCTCTGGGAGATGCGGGAGGAGGAGTGGTGCAAGTTTTCGGGCTGCGCGAGATGGATCCTCGGTAGCAGAGGAGAGGCCACATGTTTTTACCCTCTTCAGGCGAGACGATGAGGACGGTAAAGAGGATAGGGGGCAAACCAGAGTTGAGGTAAGGGCGGTCAGGTTAGCCTTGTTCTGCCGGCGCACCATTGCAAGGAGCTCACGAAAGCTCTGGCTGCGAGACATGATGAATAGTTCAAGCCAAGGAAGGAGAGTGTGCAAGAGGGCATCCTGTTTTTGGGGCAGGAACCCTATATTTATAGGATCCGGTGGGGGTCCTCGCAAAAGATTCTCTCATAAATACGTTCATAAATATGCTTTAATGATGAACCTCGGTTGGACATTCTTTCCGAGCTTAAAATAGTCTCGAAAAGAGCGGAAAATTGTGTACAACCTTGGCTCGCGAGTGTCAACAGTGGATGCAAACGAAAGAAGCGGGCGACGAGCGAGAGATGCTGATAGGCGAGTTGGACCATGCGGTCCACTCGCAGGGGGGCGAGACGGGTGGTCTCTACAATAGGCGAGACCCCACCTGGGGGCGCGAGAAGGCCCATAACCGCGAGAAGGTCTCATAGCAAAGGATGTCCTGCGAGACGTGCAGAAGGGTTCGTCTCGTCCCTGGGTGCTTCCCATTCGCCACATAGAAAAGAGGCAGTTTTTACATTTCTATACCAACAGGGGATTTTACTCTTCTACCCCGGGTATTTTTACCCTTTTACCCTGGTGATCTGCATATAACTCTTCAGAACAACGAAGTTTGGCTGTTGGCAGACCCAACCATGGATATTTTGGTAATTTCAGGTCGGTTCAGTTTGGTTATTGGCAGTTCAAACTCAGAAAACTATAAATAGGCCCATAGGGGTTCTTCAGAAGCACTTCTAACTTTTTTCCCGGGAGCTGAGAGGATTTTTCTGTGCTTTCTGAGGAGCTCCAAGCTCAGCTTTTGGCTTTGGAGGGGAAGCTCTCAGAGATCTTCCGGGTAAGCGGTGAGACCTTCCTGCTGATGCTTTGGGCCAGTTTCTAGTCCTTCACGACCAGTCGGAGGTCGGAGCTTGGGACGAGTAGGTGTTGGCTACGCCCTATTTTTCGAACTCTTGTCGAAGTCAAATTTTGGCATCAACATCAGTCCTATTGTTTAATGCCACATGGTAGTGCGACGCATCACAATGCCGAGTGATGTTGTGTCACTACTGTAAAAAATTTTTAGAAGCTGGAAAGGTCGCCGCAACACTCAACCAGACAATGCTCAAATAAACCAACACAATAGAAGAAAAAAAGAAACTTGTATTATCAATCTTCTTTACAACACAAGGAATATATTGCGAGACATGATTTGCCAATGCACCTGATGGAAACAAAAACATACAAGAGTAAACCGGCGGACGGATAACAGTTGTACCACCCCAGTTTTGCAAGAGAGTCAGTGTGCAGTTCTGGAAAAATTTGGGTTCTGGCAGGAGGCACACGGCCTGCGACACGGGCGTGTCGCAGGGCGTGTCGAGGCCGTGTCGACACTTTCGCTCGACAAAGTGTCGAGAGTGGGGAACACGGCCTGTGACACGGGCGTGTCGCAGGGCGTGTCGAGGCCGTGTCGACACTCGGCCCAAGTGTCGACACTTTTGCTCGACAGGGTGTCGAGACTGGGGCACACGGCCTGTGACACGGGCGTGTCACAGGGCGTGTCCCGCTTGGTCGGCGATCTTCGCTCGACGTTTTTCCATGGTGTTGACACAAAGCCTGTCGACGGGTGTCGAGACTTGGCACACGGCCTGGGACACAGGCGTGTCCCAGGCCGTGTCACCTCTCGGGTTGGTTTCGGGGCCGTGTCGTTGGAGGCACACGGCCGGCCACACGGCCGTGTCACTGGGGACACGGGCGTGTCAGATTGAACACGGGCGTGTCGGATGCCCGTGTGCTGTTCCAGGCGCGTCGATCTGAGACGGCGAATGAGGCACACGGCCCTGGACACGGGCGTGTGCCAGGCCGTGTTCGGCCCAGGTCTTTTATTTTCCAGGCGAATCGTGGCCATTCTTTCCCAGATTTTGGGATCTGACGGCTCAGGACTGTTCTTGGGGAGTTAAGTCCGAGAATAGGGTTGAAAACCCTCATTTCTTCTCCAAGCTTTTCTTTCTAGATCTAGAGCCAAGTGAGAGCAAGGAAGAAGGAGAAGGAGAGTTTGGGCTATAGCAAGAGTTTCGGTACTCCACATCGCGAGCCGAGTCCGGATCCGTGAAGCTTAGATCGTTGCAAAGATTTCCATCCGGCTATTTTTGCCATGGCAAGGAAGAGGAGTCGGAAGGTAACGACACCTCTCCTCTCGGTCTTAGGATGCATGTCTTAGCATCATTTATTTTCTTTCTTTCTAGTTTTTGGGCACCAAACTCTCAAATGAGGGGGTTTGGTTTGCCAAGGTTCAAGAGGAACCTCCGGGTTGATTGAGTCCGTCCCTGACATATTTTGCATTAGAGATCCGCTTCGCTAGTGGATTAGGCATGGTGGGTGAAGCCGTAGTTGCGACCGTTAGTCCGACCGACTCAGTGATGTTGCATACGAACTTAGGGATCCGTAGA
Organism: Platanthera guangdongensis; assembly: GCA_039583875.1. Taxonomy (NCBI): domain Eukaryota; kingdom Viridiplantae; phylum Streptophyta; class Magnoliopsida; order Asparagales; family Orchidaceae; genus Platanthera; species Platanthera guangdongensis. The sequence continues at coordinate 146,458,621 of CM077154.1, forward strand.
GATTCCGTTGCGGCAAGAAGCCGTTTGTGATGTGGTGGTGATTCCCTTTTGTTTGAAAGAGTACGTGTAGTCGGGACCGGACAGGTTAGCTCCTCGTGGCGGTAGATGGTTTCCTTGAGGGACAAGGTTAGCTCCATATGAGTTGGAGATGGTTTCCTTGATGGACAAGGTTAGCTCCGCACGAGTTGGAGATGGTTTCCTTGGTGCGCGGGAACGCTGCAGTACGAATGGGGGATTATGGTGATTTTAGTCTTGGATTGTGATGTGCCAAGGCGTGGCTATGTCTCCGTGGTCGGCTGGCTATCCCGTGACATGTGCGTCATGTGTGGAGAGTGTCCCGTGAGACTAGTCCCCTTCTGTGAGACTGACGAGAATGCCAAGCTTGGGGCAAGCCCGGGCAATGAGGCCATGAGCGGGTGGGGTCCAGCAATGCTTCTTAGAATCGGTCAGTCTGTGTTTGTTGGAATCCTAACATGAGACGTCAGAGCTTGCAGGCAAGCCCAGGGCTAAGCCCTCGAGCGGGTGGGGCCTGGCAAGAACTCCATGTGGCGGCCTGTGTGCCGTTTGAGGGAGTTGTGTCTTCCTTAGTGTTTGCGGCTTTATGCCAATGGGGAAATGTGAGTACCCAAATGTTGTGATGTTGTGCTAGATGCATACGCAATAGGGTGCCTTGGGCGAAGCCCGAGTGTTGCATACATGTTGAATAATAGGCCCTTTTATTACATGCTCAACCAGTAGAGAACGTGTTTGATGATTGAGACATCCAAGCCTGTTTTAATGCTTTTCTATTTATAGATGTTTGTATTGCATACGAAGTGCTGACTTGCAGGTTGGAGGGTTCCCGGGGTCCGTTAGGGGCGACCGAGAGGAGATGTGTTGTTACACAGTTTGAGGTCAGCCTTTGCTGACCCACGTTACTAATAATTTTTACAGGGCAAGGATCGCATGCAGGAGTTAGCACGCCGGCCAGAAAGGCCTAAGCCCCATGAAGTGTTTTTCCCTCTTTTGTAGCACTACATTTATGATGATGTTTGTTTGAGACTCTTTTGTCCGGCTTGCATGCCGAGATAGACTAGGAGTGCTGAGCACATTCATGATTGATGTATTATTTTTTTTCTTTGGACTCTTGATGTTAGGCCTTAAGGCCATTTGTTTTACTCTTTAGTGGTGGATAACTTCTAGTCCTATTTTGTTTCCGCTGTGTTGTGCTAAGAGTTTTGAGTATGGGTAGCTATATCAACTTTTAATACTAAAGTTGTGGCGTCCGTATGTTGTGAGGCCCCGGTCGGACCCATATTATACGTTCATTACAGGGGAGATGTTACAACAGTAACCGCCAAAACCGCCTATCCGAAAAAGTTGTCCGCTGAAGCTGCCAAGTCGCCAAACTACAACTTACCGCATAGACTCCCCGTTATTGAATGCTAAAGAAAACCTGTCCGCACCTGTAAGCTACCTGACCGCAAGGTAGCCTAGCTGTCAGAACCGCGAACAGAGCTGTAGTCGAACTGAACAGAGTCAAACCACAAGAGGCGAACTGACTTATTGAACTGGGAAAACTTTGCCAAAGAGAACCATCTGGTCGCAAGTCGCGACCTACTGCTACCAACATACTGTTATCCGCTAAGCCACACTGAACCCTGACTGCTGTCAGAACCAAGTCCATGGTCGCCTAGTGATAGTCGCACAATCTGCAATACAACAAACCAGTTACTTTCTCTAAGCCGCGCGGTTAAGAAAACCAGACCGCGGGTTTAACCAAAGCTTCAAACTTATTGTTCACGTTATAAATGACGAGCCCGGGGCCCCTATTTATAGGCAAGCGAAGTGAGTGAAGTCATCACCCATGCGATAGGGTAACCACTCATCAGCGTGCTGCTAGCCGCACCAGATCGCACAAGAGTGCAGACACAAAGACAGACCACGCAAGACAATCTGCAAATCGTCGCTAACTCCATATCTAGTCCGTGCAAAACATGTGGACTCGGCGAACTAGGTAACAATCGAACTTGGCACATTACCGTGGCCAAGTCCAAACCTTCAACGGTCTCTAGCTGAACCTGACGCGAACACAACATAGGAGGACTCTGCAATCCGCGAGCACAACACAAGGCGGACTCCACAATCTACGATAACACATACAGACTCAATATAGACGGACTTTGCAATTTGCGAGCTCAACACCAGCTTGACAACCCGCCATAACAACATACACCACGGTTCCCAGAACCAGAACGCACCTGTCTCGGCTATCTCCAGATAAGTCCGCAAACAAAGAATCATGCCGGACTCGGCGAAGTCCAAATGAGTCTGCCACACCCGCGGTTAGACATTCTTAATTGCCCGATTACAAATATGGGAACTTGATGAGACAAGCTGTAGACCACATAACACTAGCCGAACTGGCTAATCCGCCAACTGCTAACCGCGTTGTCTGCCCGATCAAACCGCCACTTTCACTTTAACAAATTCAACAACTACGTTGTGTGGTGCTAGGCAGTCAGACACCGCTTTAAAGCAACTCCACCACCGCCTAGCCGCCTTTGCCCACCGCCTCATTCTCGGACCTCCATTTTCACTCCGTTTGTCAAATATGAAAAAAGTGAATAGACCTACCCTTTTTAATGCCTTGATCAGTACAAACCCAGGTTTTAAAAAACCGGACCGGACCGGACCGGTCCAACCGGTGAGACCGCCGATCGGTTCATCGGGCGGTCTGGTCTGTTTTGTAAACCTGCCTCAGCCAAGAACTGGCCAGGAAACCGGTTAACCAGATTGTTGGACCGGTTAACCGAAAATCGGGTCGGTTATTTGGCAATCGAACGGGGCAACCACAAGTGTTTTTGGAATTTTTTTTATAAAAATAAAAACGCAATGCAGGGATTCGAATCCAGAACCTATTAATGAAGTGGTCATGACCACTCCACTAACTACTACTTGTTTTTGAAAACGAAATTATGATATCTTTACCATATATAAAGAAATATTGTGGTCTGCGAATATCATGAGTTCAAAATTCCACAAGTCGTCAGATCATGAGTTTATAATTCAACAACCGTCTGATCGAACACAATAAAATCATTCTATCTTTCCACATTTTAGTAGGTCTCCTAAACGTACTACTATAGTATCCTAAACCTATGTGAAATTATGATTTTGCCCCTATAACTCTTAAAAAATCCAACATCTGGCTGTTAAACTTATATTTTAATTTAAACGCGGCTATCCGGTTTCGATCCCAGGATCTCAAGGACAAGAGAAACAACTCAATCCAATGAGGCAAGAGGATAACAATGATAATTGTTCAAATAATTTATACTTATATATTATATTTATGTATTTATATATATATATATAAATATATGTATAATATAATTCATTATTACATGTAAATATACTATAGTCAGGTACAGTTGCGCGAGGTCGTAATAGCGGGCTGGGTACAGTCGCGCGGAGTCGTAGGGGCGGAGGCCCATGTCGGGCACTCGTGTATATATATATATAGATATATAAAAAATAATAAATATAGACTTAGAATATATAAAAAATATATTATTAAATTAATTATAAAAATAAATATTGTTATTAATTAATTAAAACTTACTTACAATATTATTATTTAGGTTAAATAAAAATATAAATTTTCAAAATTTTTAATATTATTTGATTTTTGTTATAATATTTATTATTAGGTATGATTTCCATTTTATATATATTATAATTATATTATTTAGTGATATTGAGTTCAATTTGATATTTGCATGATATGTAATATGCTATAAATTTATAACTAATATTATATAATATGTTATTATCTAACATCACAGTTCAACCCCGATCCGACCGTTTCAACCGATCGGATCTTGAACTTTTGAATTCACCGGTTCATCCTTCGGTCCGGTTCTTAAAATCTTGGTACAAACCCAGCTTCAGTTTTTTCAAATTCATAACTGTTCTAATCGAAATTGAACTTCTTTATTATGAGTGTTTGATTTCGACAATTAATATGTTCATTCGTAGGTATTTTAACGTTTTAAGAGTAACTAGCCCCTTAGTTTTTTGAATTTTTTCACAATTTCTTATAAAAATGTGTATTTTCATACAACTCTGATTCCAATAAATAGTATATTGATTCTTTTGTTTTAGCACTTAATTTTATTTTTTGATTTTGCTATAATTCTTATATTTATGGTTATGCATGACTAATTATTCTTATTTATTATATGATATTAGAGATTTAGAGTGCATGGTTATTGATGTGACAAGTTGGCTGGCTTTCGATGAGAAACACTTTGAGGGAAGTTGGGATGACGAACTCTATGTTAAGGCGGTGAAGTTGACCGGGTCTAGCTTAAATAAAAAATAAATAATAGTTTAAAATTGCCAATTCTTTACTTGATGACTAAAAGGTGACTAAATTCTTTTTTTATAACCCTAATAAATGAAAGAGCTAAATTAGATAATTATATAATAAATTAGATGATAATATAATAAATTAAATGATGAAAATATAATAATTCATGGCCAATTAGAAGCCTTCCCAACAGCTGTCTTTTCTAGTGCCACCCAAATCATAATGGACGATATAAACAACAACAACAACACTCAAGCTTTTATCTCATTATTGCGGGTATTTCTCAAAGGATTCATATTTATAAGGGTGACTAAATTTTACACTGTCCGTCACATGCGAAATAACATGTGAAATTCATCGACTCTTTTATTTTGGGCGCTAATATTAGCACAACATTTTTAGCAATCTGCACTCAAAATTTAAGTTTTTTTTTGAACTTTTATAATTTCTATTAGTAAGTATTGTACAAAAATATTCCTTATCGTGCTTCCGCATCCCTCCAGACCATTATTCTGTCGGCGTCCCGACACATTCTCCGCCATTATCCTGCCACTATCTATTTTGCGATTTTCAAGCGCCCATTCCTCTTCCGGGCAGTGATGCTCTGCTCCTCTTTTTTCCAATTTTTAAGTGCGCTTGCAGATAATCAATTTAAAAAAACAATGCTTGCGGATAGCCAAAAGTGCTAATAGACAAAAATACGAAGATAATATCAGCGTCCTAAATTTTTTTAAAAGTAATTTTGTCCATTATGATCGTCTAAAGTTTGACCGTTGAAATAAAAACACGTATTTCCGAAAAAAAAGAGAGAAAAAAACGCCAAAACAGATAGAGCCTGAAATTTGACCTTTTATTTCATTCCACCTCAATACCTCATTAGCATCTTAATTTTTTGTCTAATATCTTGGATTCATTTATAATTTTCTTAGAAAACTAGAGGAATGGAAAAGACTCGGACTGCGTTTGGTGTGGCTTATCGAGACATATTTGCTCCGGTGAGATTGAATAAAAATTTCATTGTCATATCAAAATCTTGTCTCAAACTAGTTTCTTTTTTGTAACATTTGTGATACCAAACATATATTCTATGACAATGACGTTTTTGTCCAATCTCATCGAAGCAAATAAGCTGCTGCGATAAGTCACGTCAAATGTAGCCTCAGTTTGAGAGGGCTTTCTTCCTCCTAAAACACCACCCCACAACTCCACAACTATATTCCGCTATTCGTCTATGATCTACTTCTTCTATTCTAATGTTTAGATTGGGTCTGCTCCATGTTATGTTAGCTGTTTTTGTTTAAAAAATACAAAAAAGAAGAAGAAGAAAAATTTATCATGGCAGCTATTATTGTTTAGTTGAGTTGTTTTTGTTCGATCTAATTTTTTGTTTCAGCTGTTTCAACTTGTTGTAGAAGGAATTTTTAGTACTGAGATAATATGTGAATCATCATAGTGAATTACTTGTTAGTAGACATTGGCATCATTTTTTAACATAGTTTGATCCAATTGTTGAATTGCATGGTTGAGATATATTTTCATGAACCCAAAATGATCCAATTTTGTTGGGGAATTTTTTTTTTTATCTTGTTATTGTTCAATCAAAAATGAATGGTTATATTATAGGGGTTGTCAAGATCAATCTTTTAAGTGATCTAGAGAATACATAATTGAAATCAAACCCTATTTTCAGACTATTGTGGCATATAATATATATGTAATACATTTGTCTAATAATTGTGATCTAATATATATGAACCATCATCGTCATAATGAATTACATGTTAGGAAATGTCTTGAACATATCATTTTATTACCTACTAATGAGCAATTGTTTGGAAATGTCATGAATAAGCAATTGATTTTATTAAATTTTTATTCTGTTCAATCCTGTGTAATGGGTAAACAAAGAGAATGAGGAAATTCTGCAACCTGGGAAATGAATGATGTGATGTGTTTTTGTGATTTATGCATAAAAAATTGAGTTGGGGAACATGCCAACAACTCATTTTAACAAAGAGGGATGGAATAATCCGGTGAATAAGTATCGTGAATGGACAAAAAAGTCATATGACCAAAAACAATTGAAAAATAAATAGGACTAGCTAAAAAGAGAATGCAAATTTTGGCGAGAGTTGAAACAGGGAGAAAGTGGTTTGGGTTGGAATCTCTCACGAAAAAATATTGACGTTTTTGATGAATGGTGGGTTGAAAGACTGGAGGTAATTTAATTCTTTTGACATTTTTCTCGCTATTATTTTTAAGTTAATTATATTATCATTAATTTGATATATACTCTTAGGCGATCCTTATAGAAAAGAAGATTTGATACTCAGATATAACTCCAAAGTTGGAGGAAAAGCTTAACAAGATGTTTGGCCAAGTAGTAGTTACATGAGATCTTGCATGTACCCCAAGTTCGTGAAACTTGGGGCATGAAACTTTTGATGAACGTAACATGTCTGATGATGGTGACAGTCAAGCTGTTGAAGATTTATCTCCTAATGCCACAGGCACGGTAGTGGATACTACCTCCACTCAACCTTCTAGCTCATCAGAAGATAGGAAGAAGATTAAAGAAAAATGTAAGAAGAAGATTGTTGGAAGAAAGCAAGCTTTGAGTTCCACCATGGAGGGTATAGCAGAGACATCTCATATAATAGGTCGTGTTATGATGGATCCTCCAAAAATACAAATCTCCTCTCAATTGTTTACCATTCCAGAAGCAGCCGGAGAGCTGGAATAAATCTAGAGATTATGGGAAACTTTTACTTCTATGACTACTACATGATGTTTCTCAGAGATAAGTGCAATAGGGAAACATTTATGAGTATTCCATATAAGCTCAAAGTTAGGTGGTTGAAGGCACGATATTCACAAAATTCACAGTAGAGGTCAGATGGTTGTAGTTATCTGCAGAGCGTGAATATAGTTGTATCTTTATTTGTGGATCTATTTATTTTACCATTATATAGAACAACTTGAGACTTATACTTTATATTTATGGCTATTATAATTATTATTGTTGCTTCATTATTATTATTGCATTATTGGTTGTCATAATTATTATTGTTGCATGATTATTATTATTGCTTCATTAGCTTCTATTTCAACAAAATGGTATTAATATTGTGATTATTACTCTTGCTTCTTTTTAGTACAGTTGTTTGAACTTATATAATTAAAATCATTATGATTTTATTTATCTGTTTGCGTGGTTACACAATGTACTCCGATAATTCAGATAGCTCCAATGAGGAAATTCAAGAAAGAGTGACTTATTTGATCAATCAAACTCGAAACATTTCTGTTCACCATCACCAGACATTGGTTGTATGTATGGTGCCCTGAAAAAATTTTCATCTAATATTTTAGCGCAAAAAAATGAACACTTCAGTGAAATTCCACAACAAATTTTAAATGATGTTCGATACATGTCATATTTTGAAAACTATATTGGAGCAATAGATGGAACACATATCGTTGTACGGGTTCCACCTTAATTATAACTACGTACATTGGATGTCATGGTACGCCAATCAAAAATATTATGGCAATATGCAACTTCAACATATGTTTCATGTTTGTGTTGGCTGGATGTGAGAGTTCGACTCATGACAGTCATATTTTTCAACTTGCACTCATGGAACCAAGTTATAATTTTTTTGTTTCCGCCTACAGGTATAATTTTAAATATGAAATTAGAGTTATTTAAAACAGAATACTAATTGACATTTTTAAGTTTTAGAAAAATATTGTTTGGTGGTCAGCTTATTCTAAAGTGATTGCGATCAGGTGGTTAAGTCCTATCTAACAGCCGTTGTTGCCCTGAAGAGGGCTATCACAATGAAGATGGATAAAGGCCAGGACAAGTCTGTTAATATCTCAAGCTGAGTAGTCATGCAGTTAGAATTGACTAACCACACAGTCTGTGTAGTCTATTTTTATTTATTTGCCTAGTCATATGTGATAGACGTTATGTATTCTCTCTCTAGCTTTCTCTTTCTTCCCCATTCTCTATAAATAAGGAACATACCCTTGTATTATTTACCTTTTTGGAGCAATAAAAAATCCTTTATTTATGTTTTTTTCACATGGTATCAGAGCTCCTTGGTCCATTTGCTCCAGTTTCTGCTTTCTCAAGCATGAGGGAGAGCAAGCGGTCTCCAGTTTTTTAACCGCTTGCTCTTCTCCCTTTTCTTTTCACGATTCTCTTTTTTTAATCGCACTCTTCTCTCTTTTTGTGGACTCTTCCCTCTTTTCTTTCCGTAGATTTCTTAATCGCTGGTTCTCTTCGCCCTTCCACACTTTTCCCTTTGCTCGTGCTTTCTGCGACAAGTTCTTTTTTGACCTCTCTCTAACTGTATGGTTAGAGTTTCTCTGTCGATTTTCTTGTTGTATTTTTTGAGCAATTTCTCTCTTTATCCGCGTGGATAGCCTTTTCTGTCTGTTTTCTCCTCTTTCTTTGGAGACTCCAGCTTTCACTTTCTCTACTCTATTTGTGACTCATGTTCTAGTCGCTCCTTCTCTGTCCACTTCTTCCGACAATTTGGGTACAACTTCCATGTCCACTGGTCCAAATTACCCCAATTGGAGTATTTTCTTTGTGTTTCTGTTACACTCTTAACGTAAACATCATCATCTCACTGATAACCCTCCTGCATATGGGTCTGCAGCCTTTGATGACTGGGATGCCAGTTATGCTCTGGTGAGAATATGGCTTGCTAATAGCATGTTTGATGAGTGCCTTCCCACCATTTGACATGATGCGACGGTTAAGCCTGCCTGGACTAATCTTGTTGCTCTGTACTCCAAGGGAGATCAAACTTCCCGCATATATATGTTGTATATGAATATTTTTGCTCAACCTGTCATGACTTCTGCTGCTACTTATCAGGAAGTACAAGCTCTAGTTGTTGAGCTTATTCATCATCTCTCCTTCTCTGCTGACCTCGCCGAGCAACAAAAACACTTCTGGTGATGTGTTATTTGCTTCATTCGCTAGAGTCTTATGAAATGATCCGATAACAAATTCTTGGAGAGACTGGTACTCCTACTCTGGATGCCACTGCTGCGCGTATTTTTGTTGTTACTAATCTTCTTCATTGTCCTTTGCTTGCCTCTCCGCCTCCTACTGAAACTATTACTTATCCAGCTCGTCGTGATATTCCTAGCGGTTGTGGAGGCCAATCTGGTTGATGTGGTTTGTCTAGATATCTCTGCTCTCACTATGGAAAGACGGGTCACCTTGTTGATCATTGCTGGGTCAACCATCCTCATCTTCAACCTTCGGTTGGTGACACTACCTCGAAGAAGTCAACTTCTCTTTCCACCTCTTTGGGAGTGCTCATGTGGCCACTATGGGTAGGTGGCTCATTGATTCTAGTGCTATTAATCATATGACGGGCAATCCTCATATTTTCTCTCATCTGGACAAATATAACCAATCACCTCCCGTTTTCATTGCGGATGGTTCTCCATCCCCTATTTGTGGCTCTAGAACAGTGCATGTCACTTCATCTCTCCAACTTGAGGACACACTCTACATCCTAATTTTTTCATGCAACTTACTTTCCGTTACTTCTCTATGTAAATAACTAAATTACATGGCTATCTTTACCTCAGTTACTTATTCTTTTCAGGATCCTCACTTTAAGGAGATGATTGTTACTGGGACTAAAAGCTGCGTCTTATTCAATCTTGATAATGTGTTTGCTTTTTCTGCTTCTACTTCTCTTCTACAATGACATCTTCGCCTTGGACATCCTCCTCCTCACCTTCTTTACCAGCTCTTGCTTGATCTATCTCAAGGAGTCTCGTCTCTCAATTATGAAGCTTGCCAACTCAGTAAACACCACCGCTCGTCTTTTCCAGCAAAACAAGGACGTAGTTCTTCTCATTCTTTTAAACGTGTACATTCTGACATTTAGGGTTCTTCTCCTACTAAATCTGTTGATAGGGGTAGTCTGTATTTGTCACTTTTATTAATAATTTTTCTAGATGTACTTGATTATACTTGTTGAAAGAACGTTCAGAAATTTTTTTATTTTCAATACGTCCTATAATGAGATACATACTCAATTTCATGTCCCTATTAAAGTGCTTTGCACGGATAATGCTAAAGAATATCTTATTCATCAATTCTCGATTTTCTGTATGCATCGTGACACTATACATCAAGTAAGTTGTCTATATACATCTAAACAAAATGTCGTTGCTGAGCGCAAGAACTGTCATCTCCATGATGTGGCTCGCACTCTTCTCACTTAAATGAGTGTTCCTTAGTCCTATTTGTAACGCCCCGAAAATTGTATTTGAGTTGGTCGCGTAAAAAGGGATTTTGGTGCCTGTATAGGGGTACACGGCCTAGGATACGGGCGTGTCCAAGGCCATGTCTGGCTGGTGTTTTGGCCGTTTTCATCCCGAGAAGGACACGGCAGGAAACACGGGTTGTGAACACTTTTGACACGGGCGTGTCAGGGGTGACACGGGCGTGTTCATACCCTTGTCCATACCCGTGTTCAGTTGGGTCGTGTCGGTTGGCGTGCGGTTATGAGTGACACGCCCCGGGTCATGGGCGTGTCGAGGACCCTACACGGGCGTGTCGAGTGAGACACGAGCGTGTCCGAGCCCGTGTGAGTCTCTGTGTTCGACGATCGTGCCTGGATCGAGGCACACGGCGTAGGACACGGCCATGTGCCAAGCCGTGTTCGGCCCATGTTTGGGGATTTTTGAGCAGATCTGAGCCGTTCGTTTTCTTTAAATATGATCCAACGGCCTAGATGGTTTCCCTGCTCTGTTAAGTTGGGAAATAGAGGATCAATTCCTCATTTTCTCCCTTAGCCTCTCTCTCTCAAGGAGTTAGAAAGAGGAGGAAGAAGGAGGAGTTTTCCGGCCGCCGACGGAGCATCAGAGCACCGTTTTGAGATCTGAGAGCGGATCCGTTGAGGAAAGATCATTGCGAAGATTTCCATCCATGTAGTTTTCTATGGCGCCAAAGCGTACTACAAGGGTAACGATTCTCAACTTGAGCATGTGAAGCTCTTCCTTTTTGCATAGGGAAAACCCGCTCCCGCGAGTGTGCGGTGAGTGTGCGGTGTTCCTTGGGGTTGATGGGAATAGTCCCCCTTGTGTTGCATATAGAGTCCGGAATCGAAGTACGGGCATATGCATTGTGATTGAAGCCTACCCGGACATGTTGGTCTAGATCGGTGATGTTGCATTTGTTATGATTTGCCGTAGAAGACTCCGTGCTTTGCGGTTTTCGGGTTTCTACGCTGTATATTGCAGCAGGGATCCTTGGAGGTTAGCTCCAAGGCGCACCCGAAAAACTGAGCGGAATCGTTGTTCTGCTAACTTGGCGGTCTGGGAACCGGCCTTGAACATAATTGTGTTATGTGATTGTTTGGAAATGGCAGGATACGAGAGAAGCTTGGCTCGTGCGTACGTCTTAAGGTGGACTACGCATTGTGAGCAATGGGCAAGTGGAATCGGACCTGGGCTATGTGGTTCGGTGCGAGAGACCCGAAAAGGGGACTGGCCGTTGGCATAGTCGGGAGCCTTAGACAGTGGTCAGAAAGGCTAAATGCTCACGTGGTTGCCATCTTGGTGGTAGTGGTGAAGACGCTGAAGTGTCATGATTCACCATTAATGTGCCCTGAGTGCACGGGGTGTTTAGCTGTGCGAGCCTACACCTGTGGCGAAGTATGTTTTTAAATAATTGTTTAGCTGGGCTAATATTATGCAGGGAAAGAGCCCCGCCGTCCCGAGTAAGGGGCGGCGTCGTTATAATTTGGTCGGCTTTGCTGACCGTTGCATTGTTTGCCACCGTGCGGTGGAATGTCGCTTGCAGGTACTGTGGAGCCGAATGCAAGTTAGCGGGCTGGAGCCCATGTTGCTGTGCTGGCCCTTGAAGGCCATAAAGAATAGTTGTTTTTATTTTGTCATGTGTGGCTGGCGTACGACCCGATGTATGTAAGACACTATTTGTTAAGTGAATATTTGTAAGGCCATAAGGCCGTGTACCCTTTCAGTGTCTTTGGGTTTCATTCCTGTTGTGTGGATGTGGACATTCATGATTATGGATTTAAGTTTTTGGGTTCTTTCAACTATTTAAAAGCTTCCGCTACAATGCTCTGTGTAGGACGAGTAGTCTTAATTAGATAGTTTGGATATTCTTATGTAACCCTTCCGACTGTCCGTGGTATATGGCGTCGGGTTCCAGCTGGACCTTCTGTTATATGCCATGTGATGGATGTGGGTGTTACAATTTGGTATCAGACTTCTGGTTACGGTCAGGCTTAAATGAATTCGTGGGCGAATTCATTTAAGGGGTGGTGAGCACATGTGTGCGTCATCGTTATAACATTAAAAAGAACCCATGAATGTCCACTTAGAAATGAAAAATACACGTGTTTGAGGAACCTGCGTGTTCCTATAATTGCTTTTTGCAATTCCGTTTGGTCACTTATTGGTGTTTTGTACGACTATAGGTGACCGGGAGTGGCGCAGAGCCGACATAACATCTGGTTTCTGAGGATTATAGTGCACCCAACGACGTGCTTGAGACCCCTCCATCATTTGAAACCATAAGAAGGATTGTTGAAGTGGTGCTCGATGTAACTAGTGCACAACAGGGAAGCAATGTGCAACCCTTTGTCCCTGTGATGACTTCAATGTCGGGTGGTGTGTTGGATCAAGTGACATTTAGAAGGCCATCGGGTCAACCATTGAACATGTGCTTAGTGCAGGGTACGCACTCGGTTGATGAGTATTTACAGGCATTTCTTTTGATAAGCCGCTACCCATGCTTTGGATTGGAGAACGAGCAGTCTATAGTTGATAGATTCTATAATGGTCTGCGTGATGAACTGCAAATTCTACTGCTAGGACCAAAATTATTGGGATTCTGAGCCTTGGCGGAGTCGGCTAGATCTTTGGAAGTAGATATGGGGAAAATTCACCAGATACCAGTGAGTAGGGTATCGAACTCTGCAAGCCCTATGAGGGTTGCATCTCGCAGAACGCTGAAAAATAGGGTTAGATCATCGACTGGCAAGGTTACTTACAACTGTCATACTTGTGGCAAGAAAGGGCACTTTGCCCGAGATTGTCATAATGTCGCATATAAGATAAAGAAAGTTAAGACAACAGCAACCATTGGGAGGAAGTCAACTACATGTTTTAACTGTGCGAAGCCAGGACATTTTGCCCGAAACTGTTGGCGCGGACTACGGAAGTCTGAGAAGAAATCTGGAGATATCTACGAGGAGAAGGGCAAGGGGTCGGAGGCAACCGCATCGCACTATGCCCCAACCCAACCAAAAATGTACAACCTTAGCCAGCAGGAAGCCACAAAGCAGTTTTACTTGGTGACGGGTATGTATAGCAGGTTAGCTTTAAATATTTGTTTCCCTACACATTTTAGCCTATGACTGATTGTGTTAGGTTTGTTTAGATTGTCGATTTTCCGGTGAGAGCACTGTTCGGTGCAGAAGTTTCGCATCCTTTCTGTCCGAAGAGTTTCTATCGCGCATCAGAGTACTTCCTTCGATGACAAAGGTCAAATTTGATGGGTTGCTGCCTACGGGTGCCCTTTGCGTGCAGATAGAGCTTGTGGCGTTAGGGTAAGGCGTGGGAATCACGTCGATGACTTGCGAGCGTCGCTATTGCCGATAGTTGCGTGTGATGTGATCTTTGCTATGGGCTGGCTCTCGGAGCAGCAAGCATGCTTTGATTGTAGTTGCAAGGAGGTCAGTTGGGAGCTAGTCGTGAGATGGCATTTGCGGGCTTGAAAGGAGTCGAGCAAGATGTTGACGTCGGCCCCTCAGGTGATCAAGGCAGTTCGGTCATTGGCAGAGCGGTCTGTCACTCTAGTGCAGACTTCGACGCCTAAGCCAAGTCCTGTCAGTATCCCAGTTGTGTCCGAGTATTATGATGTGTTCCCAGATGATCTCTCAGGAGCCCCTCCTCAGCGGGAGATTGATTCTACCATTGAGCTGGTGTCGGGTGCCAAAACGGTGTCACGTTTCCCCGTATCGGATAGCGCCAAGAGAGATGGCAGAGTTGAAGGTGCAACTACAAGAGTTGTAGGAGCAAGGGTATGTGCGTCCAAGTTAGTCGCCTTGGAGCGCACCAGTCCTTTTCGTCAAGAAGAAAGATGAGAGCTTGCGACTTTGCATTGACTATCGGAACTGAACAAGCTTACGGAAAAGGATAAGTATCCGACTCCGAGGATTGACGATCTATTTGACCAGTTGGTTGGGTCAACGGTATATTCGAAGTTGGATCTGAAGTCCGGTTACTACCAATTGAGGATAAGGGAGAGCGACATCCCAAAGACAACATTCAGTACGCGGTTTGGGCATTACGAGTTCACAGTCATGTCGTTTGGTTTGACCAATGCGCCATCCGTGTTTATGGATCTGATGAACAGGACGTTCAGAGAGTACCTGGACCGTTTCGTGATAGTATTTATCGATGATATCCTGGTGTTGGAGACGTTGAGGAGAAACTAGTTGTGTGCTAAGTTCTCCAAGTGTGAGTTCTGGTTATCCTCGATAGCGTTCCTTGGTTATGTTGTTAGTGGAGAAGGGATAACTTTGGATCTGGCGAAGCTAGTGGCGATACGGGAGTGGCCTGCTTTGACTACAGTGGCAGAGGTACGGAGTTTTCTGGGGCTTGCTGGCTACTACATGCGCTTCGTAGAGAACTTCTCGCAGATAGTGCCACCACTCACGACTTTGACTAGGAAGAATCAGAAGTTTGTGTGGTCTTCGGAGTGCGAACAAACTTTTGAAGAGTTGAAGAGGCGGTTGATCACAGCGCCTATTTTATGTTCCCCAAGTGGAACCGAAGGGTTCGAAATCTATAGTGATGCTTCGGGCTGTGGTTTGGGATGTGTTCTGCTACAGCATGGGAGTGTGATAGCCTACGGTTCACGATAATTGAAGGCTCACGAGGGAAATTATCCGGTCCATGGCTTGGAGTTAGCGGCCGTGATATTTGCTTTAAAGCTGTGGAGGCACTATCAATACGTACGGTGTGAAAGTCGATATATACACCGATCATAAGAGCTTGAAGTACCTGTTAGATCAAAAGGAACTGAACATGAGGCAGCGGAGGTGGATGGAGTTCCTAGGGGACTACACCTTCAAGATACATTACGTGCCAGGGAAAGGTAATGTAGTGGCGGATGCGTTGAGTCGTAAGGTTCCTGCACAGGCCAACTGGCTATCAGTACATGATGAGAGATTGGTCAGTGAGTTGGAGACTTTGGAGATATCTTGCGTCGACAAGCAGTCTAGTACTGAGGCGAAACTGTTTTGGACCGAGGTGCAGTGTGACCTAGCTGATATAGTTCGGCGAGCTTTGATTCAGGATAACAGCATGAAGCAGATCTTGGATGAATCATTGGATGGGTCAAATTGCCAGTTTGTTGTTGAGGATGGATTGCTAAGGAAGGACGATCGCCTATGTGTTCCTAGTTCGGATAATCTTCGGGAGGAGTTGATGTACGAGGCTCATCATACCAAGTACTCAATCCATCCGGGAAGCACGAAGATGTATAGAGACATGAAGGAATTATTTTTGGTGGCCAGGATTGAAGAAAGATGTAGCACTCTATGTGGCCAAGTGCCAAACTTGTGCCTTGGTGAAGGCTGAGTGCCAGAAGCCCGGACGTTTCCTAAAGTCCTTGCCTGTCTCGGAATGGAAATTTGACGACATATCTATGGATTTTGTGCATGGTTTGCCGAAGTCGCAGAAGGGAAACGACGCCATCTGGGTGGTCGTAGATAGGTTGATAATGGTGTCTCACTTCATCCCAATCAGGAAGGAAGATCCGGTGGAAAGGTTGGCCAAACTCTATGTGGAGAATATTGTATGGTTGCATGGTGTGCCCCGCAATATTGTTAGTGATCATAATGGACGCTTCACGTCGAATGACTGGAGGTTGATGCATAGTCTGTTGGGAACTAAGCTAAAGTTCAGCACAACCTTTCACCCGCAGACGGATGGCCAAACCGAGAGGGTCAACCGGACGATGGAGGACATGCTTCGCATGCGCATCCTAGGTTTTGGAAAGTAGTGGGAAGATCACTTGTACATGGTGGAGTTTGCGTATAACAACAGCTTTCAGGCGAGTATTGGAATGACGCCTTTCGAGGCCTTGTATGGAAGAAAGTGTCGTACGTCATTGTCTTGGTTGGAGACGAGCGAGCCAAAGCTTTACAAACGTCAAGCGGTGGAAGATGCCACTTCGGTGATACGGACAATTTAGGAACGGTTGAAGATCGCTCAGGACAGACAGTCAAAGTACTATAACGCCAAACATAGGAACATGGAGTTCAATGTTGGCGATTGGGTGTACTTGAAAATCAAACCGTTCAAGGGTGTCTCGCGGGTTCGACGCTTGAAGAAGCTGATTCTGAGATACCTTGGACCATTTGAGATCCTGGAGCATGTTGGCGAAGCAGCGTATAGATTGAAGCTGTCGGTGGAGTTAAGTGGGCTACACGATGTGTTCCACGTATCGGTGTTGCGTAAGGCGGTGCAAGAGCCTTCACAGATAGTTGCGGTTGATCAAGTGCCAGTTGATTACGAGTTGACGACAAAGGTCAAGCTTATACGTATAGAAGATGTTGAAGTCAAGCGACTCCGCAACAAGGATATCTGAATGGTTAAAGTCCGTTGGGATAATTGCGGGCGTGAGGAGCTTTCATAGAGAGCAGGCTATGTTGGAGGAATACCCCGAGTTATTCCACTCATGTATCATTTAGATTTGTGTACCTTTACTTAATTTCGAGACGAAATTCCTTAAGTGTGGGAGATTTGTAATGCCCCGAAAATTGTATTTGAGTTGGTCGCATAAAAAAGAGATTTTGGTGCCTGTATAGGGGTATACGGCCTAGGACACGGGCGTGTCCAAGGCCGTGTCTGGCTGGTGTTTTGGCTGTTTTCATCCCGAGAAGGACACGACAGGAAATACGGGTTGTGAACACTTTTGACACGGGCGTGTCAGGGGTGACGCGGGCGTGTTCATACCCGTGTCCATACCCGTGTTCAGTTGGGTCGTGTCGGTTGGCGTGCGATTATGAGTGACACGCCCTGGGTCACGGGCGTGTCGAGCACCCGACACGGGCGTGTCGCGTGAGACACGGGCTTGTCCGAGCCCGTGTGAGTCTCTATGTTCGACGATCGTTCCTGGATCGAGGCACACGGCCGAGGACACGGCCGTGTGCCAAGCCGTGTTCGGCCCAGGTTTGGGGATTTTTGAGCGGATCTGAGCCGTTCGTTTTCTTTAAATATGATCCAACGGCCCAGATGGTTTCCCTGCTCTGTTAAGTTGGGAAATAGAGGATCAATTCCTCATTTTCTCCCTTAGCCTCTCTCTCTCTCAAGGAGTTAGAAAGAGGAGGAAGAAGGAGGAGTTTTCCGGCCGTCGGCGGAGCATCGGAGCACCGTTTTGAGATCTGAGAGCGGATCCGTGGAGGAAAGATCGTTGCGAAGATTTTCATCCGTGTAGTTTTCTATGGCGCCAAAGCGTACTACAAGGGTAACGATTCTCAACTTGAGCATGTGAAGCTCTTCCTTTTTGCATAGGGAAAACCCGCTCCCGCGAGTGTGCGGTGTTCCTTGGGGTTGATGGGAATAGTCCCACTTGTGTTGCATATAGAGTCCGGAATCGAAGTACGGGCATATGCATTGTGTGTGAAGCCTACCCGGACATGTTGGTCTGGATCGGCAATATTGCATTTGTTATGATTTGCCGGAGAAGACTCCATGCTTTGGGGTTTTCGGGTTTCTACGCGGTAGATTGCAGCAGGGATCCTTGGAGGTTAGCTCCAAGGCGCACTCGGAAAACTGAGCGGAATCGTTGTTCTGCTAACTTGGCGGTCTGGGAACCGGCCTTGAACATAACTAGGTTATGTGATTGTTTGTAAATGGCAGGATCCGAGAGAAGCTTGGCTCGTGCGTACGTCTTAAGGTGTACTACGCATTGTAATCAACAGGCAAGTGGAATCGGACCTGGGCTATGTAGTTCGGTGCGAGAGACCCGAAAAGGGGACTGGCCATTGGCATAGTCGGGAGCCTTAGACAGTGGTCAGAAAGGCTAAATGCTCACGTGGTTGCCATCTTGGTGGTGGTGGTGAAGACGCTGAAGTGTCAGGATTCACCGTTAATGTGCCCTGAGTGCACGTGGTGTTTGGCCGTGCGAGCCTACATCTGTGACGAAGTATGTTTTTACATAATTGTTTAGCTGAGCTAATATTATGCAGGGAAAGAGCACCGTCATCCCAAGTAAGTGGCGGGGTCGTTATAATTTGGTCGGCTTTTGCTGACCGTTGCATTATTTTCCACCGTGCGGTGAAATGTTGCTTGCAGGTGTTGTGGAGCCAAGTGCAAGTTAGCGGGCTGGAGCTCATATTGCTGTGGTGGCCCTTGAAGGCCGTAACAAATAGTTGTTTTTACTTTGTCATGTGTGGCCGGCCTGCGAGCCGACGTATGTAAGACACTATTTGTTAAGTGAATATTTGTAAGGTCATAAGGCCGTGTACCCTTTCAGTGTATTTGAGTTTCATTCCTGTTGTGTGGATGTGGACATTCATGATATGGATTTAAGTTTCTGGGTTTTTTCAACTATTTAAAAGCTTCCGCTAGAATGCTCTGTGTAGGACGAGTAGTCTTAATTAGATAGTTTGGATATTCTTATGTAACCCTTCCGACTGTCCGTGGTATATGACGTCGGGTTCCAGCTAGACCTTCTGTTATATGACATGTGACGGATGGGGGTGTTACACTATTGGGGTTATATCATTCTTATTTCTTGTTATCTCATCAATCTAATTCCTTCTTTAGTTCTCAACGACAAGACCCCTTTCTCTATCCTGTATCCCTGTGCCACACCATTTTCTTTACCTCCACGTGTCTTTGGATGCACATCATTTGTTCACTCTCCTTCTCCTGGTCGTGACAAACTCTCTCCTTGCTTCATTAAGTGCATCTTTCTTAGCTATTGTCCGACCCAAAAGGGATATCAGTGATATGATCCCATTCCCCAGAAACAATATATTTATGCAGATGTCACTTTCTTTGAAGATGCTCCTTACTTTTCTCGCACCTCTACCCTCCCACCATCTGATGATCCTTCTTTTCTACCTATTATCTCTGCACCTTTACCTGAGCCCATACTTCTTCCTCCTCCACCAGTTTTTGATCCCCCATCCATTTCTCCTAATATTGCTTCTCTACCTGATTTGTTGTTGATAGTTCTCGGGCTAGTAGTTTCTCTAATGGATGGATCTGATACTACAAACAAGTTAGACATTGATCTTCTCATTGCTCTTCAAAAAAGAGTTCAGACATGCATTCAACATTCTATTCATGATGATGTTTCTTATGCTCAGATGTCGTCTTCCTGCGAGAGTTTTGCTCTCGCTCTCTCGGCTAATGTCGTCTTGACTACCTATCAAGAAGCTCTTGTTATCCCTCATTGGAAATATGTTATTGATGGAGAGATAAAAACTCTGACTAAGAGGGGTACTTGGACTCTTGTTCCAACCCCTCCAATAGCGGATGTGGTTGGTTGTCTCTGGGTTTTTGTGATCAAGTTTCTTTCTGATGGTACCATCGATTGCTATAAAGCTTGGTAGTTGCCAAAGGCTTTATTCAGACATATGATGTTGACTTTTTTGATACCTTTTATCCATTTACTAGGATTACCATGATCTGTATTATCTTCTCTGTAGTTGTTAACAATGACTGGAAAATGTCTCAGTTAGATGTCAAAATACCTTCCTTTATGGAGATGTACAAAATATAGTCTATATGGAGCAACCTCCTGGGCATGTTGCTCAGGGGGAGTCTCAGGTGTGAATATTGTGGAAGGTGATCTATGGACTTAAGTAAAGCTTGCGAGCCTGGTTTGAGAAGTTCAGCAAAAGTTATTGAAAGATATGGTACCTAAACACCTAGAGGGGGGGGGGGGTGAATAGGTGACATAATCCTTTTCTAACTTTGTTGGCAGCCAAACAGTTATATCACAGATTTCTAAGTAGTCTATTACAGCAATCAGCAATAATCAAACATACACAGCACATTCACAGCACAGCACACAGTGATTTATAGTGGTTCCCCAATCTTTGGGTACATCCACTTTCCCCCTTCGCCTATCTAGCAGTGTACTAGATTCGGCCAAACTTCTCCACTGTCTCAGAACCCAAATAGGTTCCTACACCTCAGGCCCAAAGCCTTACACCTCAGCTTTCTCCAAAGCCTACACTCAGCCACAAAGGCCTACACTCAGCCACCCAGGCCTACACTCAGCCAATCAAGGCCTACACTCAGAGTTCTTTAACTCATACACTCAGGCTATCAAGCCCTACCCTCAGCCTTTATAAATTTAGGCTTACAATGCACTCAGATCCAAAGATCCTACAAGTTAAAATAGTATTACAACAAATAACTCAACAACTCAGAAAATAAGAGAGGAGTTGAGAGTTTCTTGCTGAGTTCTTGGAAGAACTCAGATAGATCCAAACTGACTTAGCTGCCTTCAAAGCTTCTTGAGTAAAACTAAATAAGTCTGAATCCTCTGCAGTTGTTCCTTGACCTCTGCTTCTTATGATCCAGATGCTTCTGAATCCTTCTTCTCAGCCTAGTTCCAAAGACTGAATTCTTGATTGGAGCTCTCTCTCTCCAACTTCTTAGATCTGCCGTTGGACAGCACGATCTTCTTGATTTGTATCACTTGGATAACTTGATCAGCAACCACTTGAACAAATCTCTTAGATTAATCTGAACTCAATCAGAACTTAATCTTCTTCTGTTAACTCTTAACAATAAAAATTAACAACATTGGTTTCTGTAAACAGTCTGTGCATATTTATAGATCTTCTTCATGGTAACCGGCTGGTCCGGTTCATAACTGACTTCTGACATCTCTGACAAGTGCTGTAGACCGGCTAAAACGGCAGCTGTCACGTCATCCAGTCAATTCTTGAAATTCTCTAACTGTCAGATAGTGTCGAGACTTTCTGTTCTTAAGTGTCGACACTTATAGTCCAAGTGTCGACACATGCTGTGTAAGTGTCGACACAAGTCTACAAGGTGTCGACACAACTCCTTGTATGTCTCGACACAGATTCTTCTGCATGTGTCGACACTGAAATTGAGTGTCGACACAAGTACTTGATCTTCTATCTTCAACTGTATTCTTCTAAGTGTCGACACATCTCCTTTGTGTCGACACATCTTCATGTGTTGAAACTGTCAAGTGTCGACACTGCTTCTTGGTGTCGACACAAGTCTTCAGTATAGATTCTTCAGCTGAGTGTCGACACATTCCCTTAGTGTCGACATTTGTACTTAGAATATTTTTGTAGATATTTCTGTTCTTTGCTAAGTGTCGACACAGCTCCTTGTGTCGACACTTTCTTTGAGTCTTCAACTGAGTGTCGACACATTGTGCTGGGTGTCGACACTTTCTTCAAGTGTTGACTCTTCTGGTTGTGTGTCGACACATTGTGTTGAGTGTCGACACATACTTCAAGTGTTGACTCTTTTGGTTGTGTGTCGACACATTGTGCTGAGTGTCGACACATACTTAATATGTTGACTCTTCTGGTTAAGTGTCGACACATTGTGCTAGGTGTCGACACTTGCACTTAGTCTCTGCAGAATTTTGCTGAGTGTCGACACAACTCCAAGTGTCGACACTTTCTGGTATAGACACAGCTCTTCTAGGTGTCGACACTTCTGCTAAGTGTCGACACTACTTCTCTGCATTCTTCTTCACTGAGTGTCGACACAGCTCCTTGTGTCGACACTTTCTGTCTGATGTCGACTCTGCATCCCAGGTGTCGACACAATGACTCCAAGTGTCGACACTGCTTGTCTGGGTGTCGACACAAGCTTTCTCAAGTGTCGACACTTTCCCTCTGGGTGTCGACACATGGACTTAGAAAGTTTTAGCTTCAGTCCAGTGAATACCTAACCTACACAAGTAACTCAAACATACATCAAATACATCATGATGTATATCATTGAGTTGTGTGAGGCTTCTTCAAATCAGGTACATTTGACCAATGTACCCAACAGTTATCTCTGTTATTAGGTTTGCTCGAAGTGCTGCAGACCACTCTCTTTTCATATACACGACTTCCACATTGCTAGTTGTTTTCGTTGTTTATGTGGATGACATTATTTCTTACAGGGGATGATAAGAAGGGAATTGATCTAACAAAAAAAGCATTTTCTTCAACACTTTGTTACAAAAAATATGAGGTCTCCCAAGTACTTCCTAGGGATTGAGATCTCTAAAAGCCCAATTCAATAGTGATCTCACAACAGAAGTATGTCTTGGATCTTTTAAAAGAGACAGGTCTTCTTGGGGCTCAACCAGCTCAATGTCTGATGACTGTTGGTGATGAAAAGTGTTGGAATGAGGATTCTTCTCTTCTTTCAGATGTAACCAGGTACAGACGGCTTGTGGGAAAACGCATCTATCTGATAGTCACAAGACCAGATATCTGTTATGTGGTAGGAAGGGTGAACCAGTTTATGCAAGTACCCAAGGAGTATCAACTTCAATCAGTTCTAAAGATATTGGAATATGTGAAAAGGTCTCAGGGAAAGGGACTTTTGTTTCAGAAAAATAATTATTTCAGAGTTGAAGCCTCCTTTGATGTCAGTTAAGCTGATGACAAGGATGATAGAAAGTTTACGTCCGGTTTTTGCACCTTCGTAAGAGGAAATCTGGTCAGCTTGAAGAGCAAGAAACAGTATGTTGTCTCAAGGTCAAGTGTTGAAGCTAAATACAGAACCATGTCTTTGACTACTTGTGAGCTGAAGTGGTTACAGACACTAATACTTAATTTGAGAACAGTCTATGATCATCCACTGTCAATGTTCTGTGACAATGAGACATATATTTCGAAGAATTTAGTGTTTCATGAGAGGACAAAACATATTGAAATAGACTGCCATTTTATCTGAGAAGAGATATTGAAGAATCACATCTGCACTCCATTTGTCACCTTTGACAAAGAACTACCCAATGCTTTTACCAAACCAGTATCTTTTTTTGGATGTGTATGACAAGCTAGACATGATTGATATATATGCTCTAGCTTGAGGGGGAGTGTTAGAACTTGTGGAGTCCTGGCGGACAGGTTTGGTGAATTGACGCCTTAATTCTGGCGGTCTGGTTCAAAGAATTGTTCAGGAGGGTTTATGGCTTGGTATGGCGGTCTGCCTATCTGATAGATTGGGCTGGGTTACCGCACGGGCGATGGAGCTTGTTAGAACATACAAAACCCGAGCGATATGGCGGTCTGTATAGGCGGACTGGTCTGGCGGTCTAGTGACTTGGTTTGGTGGTCTGGCAGTCAACAAGTGGTAATAGTGTGATGAACCTTGTTGAACGTTAATGTCTATTAAGGCCCAGGAATGGCGATCAGCAAAGGTGTCACAATATCATACTAACGGTTAGTATCTGTCTAACCGCTGCAGAAGGTCTTGTGTGCTTACCGCAACTGAGTTGTTTGGTGGTCAGCTTGTTCTAAAGTGATTGCGATTAGGCGGTTAAGTTCTATCTAACTGTCGTTGTTGCCCTGAAGAGAACTGCTACAGTGAAGACGGATAAAGAGCAGGACAAGTCTGTTAATATCTCGAGTTGAGTAGTCGTGCGGTTAGAATTGTCTAACCGCACAATCTGTGCGGTCTATTTTTATCTATCCGCCTAGTCGCATATGATAGGAGTTATGTATTCTCTCTCTTATTTTCTCTTTCTTCCCCGTTCTCTATAAATAGGGGCAAACCCTTGTATTATTTGTCATTTTGAAGCAATAAATAATCATTTATTTACGCTTTTCTCACAACAACCATGACTTTGCATGACTATATTTGTAGGCATGCATCTCATTTTGATCCAGATTTCATGGTTTGCGATGATGACAAAAATTCACGAGTGGGTGTTCAGGAAATGATTGCATTGCATGACCGCATTGCAGAACAGTTGTATCAAGCTAATACGTAGTTTGCCAGCTTTAAATTCCTGTCTTTCAATGTAATATCAATTATTATTTCTAATGAATGAAGTACTATTATGATTTTATAATTATTTTAAAGCAATTGCTTTACATCAAAAATTTCTACATTTTACTAAAAAAGTCGCCGCAGCGAAAATTTATCGAATTGTTTATAAAGTGTTTCTCCTTTATGAAAAGCTCTGTAAAAGGAGTTCACCCAAACAGATCTTCAATCAAACCAAGCCGCTGAAGCATTATGAGAAGAAAAAAATTGAGAAAAATATATATAAGGAATATTAAGTATCAACGGCTACACAGAGTATTATATTCAGAAGATTAAATATTAATCAACAACCAAAATAATCATCAAAGTACTACATAAGTAGACACCATCGAGAATGATGAGGAGCAAGTTTGGTCATGTGATGGGGCTTTTGACTCATATATATGCGGTTAACAATTATTAGTTGCAAGGTCATCGATCGATTGCATAATTATTTGTTTCAAATTTGATCTGATGTTGACATTTCAAATTCAAATTTGACCCTCTTAAATGGGAGTAGGATACCCTTCATTTAAAGTGAAATGGATAGTGTTGCGGGCTAACTCGATGCTCCGGTCGGATCGGATTCAATTGAACCGTCTAAGCTTGCGGAGCGGTCGAGTGCAACACGGAGACATAGCACGGAGACATAGCACCAGCCCGCGCAGCCCGCACATTGCATCTGTCTGCACGCGGACATAGCATCAGCATGCGCAGCCCGCGAACACTGCACCAGCCCGCCACACAAGTCCACGACCAACAGGCACAGATCTTCCGGTCAACCAGCGGACTTAGCGGACTTGGCGAATACCCTGGACTTGTCACAGATTGTGACCAAGTCCAGCAACCCACCAAAAACTTGGCGCGAGCTCGTCGGACAAGAAGTCAGCCCGCCAGCTACCAAGACAGTCTGTCAACCACGAACGCGGTTATCATCACTTCACCAGACATCAAGAGCACAGACAAACGCAGTTCTCGCACACTCCATACGCAGTCCGCAACAAGCGGGCTCCGCGAACACAAAAGGAGACCGCCACATCTCTGCGGATATACCACCTATCCGCCCAGTTTCGTCAAGGAACAGCCAACAGAAGAACCACAAGCTGAACTGTCTGAACGCCACAACCAGGTCGCAACTGACAGGCCGCCCAGACCGCACCATCAGTCCACCCAGATCGCGCGGTCTACCTGATCAGCCACTTACGCTTCAACAATTTCAACATATATTGCCCAATACTAATAGAAGACATGCTGAAGGAGGAGTTAGCTTTATACCAAAAGGCATGCTCTTTTTTTGTTCAATGAAAATACTACTCTTTTCTCACCTTTTTTTTCTCTGTTTGCTGCCCATTTTCTCTGCAAGTTATCACCATCTCCTCGACTTACTGACCACTGCACTTGGATTGATATTCCTTGTTGATTACAACATCAAGAATCCTCTTACTGGGGGTGGATGATGCCTCCCCACACCTAGGTGATTCTGTTTCCCACCACCTAGGTGATTCTCTCTCGCTCTCTCGCTGCGCATTCGTCTCCTTGGACAATGAGAACTCGGCTACCAGTGTTGCACCGTTGTGTTAGAGTTACCCATAAACCCTAGATGGGTATAAGTCCTCGAACCGCATTCACTTTCGGGTTTTTTTTCTTTCTCTTCCACTTTATCATCAACTCTTTTTCACATTCTTCTTTTTTCACTTTTTCAGCGTTGCTTACCTTTTGTTATAAATTTTAATTTTAAAACATTTGTTAGTTTCATAATGTTTTATTAGAGCATTGTTGCGCTCTAATTCGACGTTCCGGTCGTGTCGGAATATTTGGACCGTTTTAGCTCCCGGAACGGTCGATCGCGCACACAGTCAATAGAGTATGTTGATTGTACACAAATAATTTTAACGTGTAAAAACCCCTCAACTGGGTAAAAAATCACGTGACTGGATCTGTGCGGTCAAAGTCAACTATCTTCATTTAGTGGGTGGTTACCCACCGGATCGGACGGCGAGGAGAGCCCACCGTGATCGGACGGCGGGCAAGCCGTCGATAGTGATGGGGTGGCAGCGGCCGACCAGTGGCCAGGCGGTAGCCTGGCCGGCGGCGAGGCCGGCCGCGGCCTGGCGGGCTGCGGCCTGGGCGTCGGCGACCTAGCCGGTAGCCGCGTCCTGGCGGCCTGGCCGGTGGCGGCGTGGTCGGCGACCGTGTCCAGGCCGGCGACGGGCCGGTGGCGGCCCGGCCGACCGCGGCCAGGCCGGCGACCGGCCGGCCGCGGCCAGGCCGGCAACAGCCCGACCGGCCGCGGCCTGGCCGGTCGGCGGCCTGGCATGCAGCCGCGGTCGGGCCGGCCGCGGCCCGGCTGACCGCAGCCTGATCGGCGGCGGGCTGCGGCCTGGACGCCGATTTCCCCCTAAAGGGGGCGGTTTTCCCTAGTGGGGAGAGGGAATGGGCCCCACCCCCCATGTTTCCCTCATTATGGGGAGTTCATGGGAGGTGGGGTTGACTAGTCAACCCCATGATCTCCATTTTGCGATGAGATCATCGGGGAACTCTCCATATAAATGGTGGTGCAACCCATCAATTGTCCCCCAAATTCTTATTATTGGAGAGCGAAGTGAGCGAGACAAGAAAGATTTTCCTGCTGTCATCCTCTTTCCCGCTGTCATGACAACCTCCGGCGAGAAGGTGGAGGCGGAGAAGGGAGGTGTTTCGAAGGTACCCGGAGTAAACTCGCCGAAGGCGAGTGGGCCGGTGAAGACGCCAAACGCGGCCGCGCACGCCCCGGGCCGCTCATGCACCAGGCTGCGCCCAGGCTGCGCTCTCCCAGGTCATGCGAGCGCGTGGCAGGCTGTGCGCACGACAGGTTGCGCACGCAGCAGGACGCATGTTCTTAGGTCACACGCGCGCGGCAGGCTGCGTACGCGCGTGCTCCCCAGGCCGCGCGCGCGTGCTCCCCAAGTCATGGGCGCGCGGCAGGCCGCACGCGCCCAGGCCGCATTCGTATCAGGCCACGCGTGCGTAGGTGGGTGAGGGTGGCCTTCCTCTTTGATCGCGCGCGCTCTCGTACGCGGGTGCGTACCCATTTTGCGTGCGATATAGGCTGCATGCGCCTGGATGGGCGCGCGCGGCCTGGCCGCGCGCGCCCTGACTTCATTCGCATCAGGCCACGCGCGCGTGGGTGGGTGAGGGCGGCCTTCCTCTTTGATCACGCGCGCTCTCGTACACGGGTGCACACCCATTTTGCGTGCGGTATAGGCTGCATTCGCCTGGATGCGCGACTCCAAGCCTTCACTTTTTAGGCAAATCTGACCCTTTTATCCTTGTGTTGTGCAGGTCTCGAAGCGTTCTTCGGGTCCGATGCATCTGCTCTCCTCTTTAACCGACGACGGTGTGGAAATTTGGAGGAAGAAATATGGGCTTCCTGCTGATTTGGAGGTGAGGATCCCACGCTCCGAGGAGCGAGTCCAGAATCGTCCGCGTGGCTGGTTGACGATTTGCGAAGTTTCCCTGAGGTCCGGCTTCCGCTTCCCACCATGTGAGGAGGTGATCGAGATCTTGAAGTTCTGCGGGGTGCCAATTTCTCAGTTTATCCTGGTTGGAATTGCCCGAATCATGGGCTTAGTTACCTTCTTTCGCGAGCATGGAGGACAGTTTTCTTTGGACCAATTTCGGGATTGGTGTGATGTCCGCTCTGATGGTGGCGAGCGGGTGGAGGTCTGCAGTAACAAAAGTTGGTTGGAGTTTGAGGCTCGCAAAGATCGCCGACATGGGAATACTCTGTTTGGGTATGTTAGGAATTCATGGGGCCTTCCCGAGGCGTGGGACACATTGCCTGACCGCTGTCGCCGCGTGAGAGGGAAGGAACGAGAATTTTCCCTGATGCTTGGGTTTTCAGAGCCTCACGAACTGGCCAACCGCCTATTTAATATTTTTGTCTATGTGGAGGAGAAATGCTTGCTGCGGTGTGGTATCTCTTCGGACACCGCTCAGATCGTTGGGTCTTCCCAGGGCGGGGGCCGGAAGAGGAAAGTTGTGGTGGCCCTTCCTGGTGACCTTAATACGGTGATGGCGGTGGCCTCTTCTGACGCTTGTCGTGAGTCGACTCCCGAGGTCCAGATACTTACGTCCCCAGTTCCTCAGGCGTTTTCGGAGATAGCTGCTCCATGGATGTCCTCTTTCTTGAGGGCAATGAGTGATGCGGTAAATGCCTTAATTTGTTGTAAAGATTCTTTTCTTCACTTTTCCTTTGTTATTTGGTGTTAACATCGGCCTTTTTCTTGTGCAGATAGAGACCCAGGAACAGATTACGGTAACCTGGAATGACTGTTATGTGAGATTGAAAGATGAGTATCTTTCTCTTCAGGAGAAGCTTGAGTTGACGTCGAGCTCGATTGCCTCCTTAAAGGAGGAACATGATCGAGACATTGCGCGGTTCCGCCGGACCAGGTCGGTGCTGAAATCCGAGCTAGAGGATGCGCATGCAGCCTTGGAGTTGGAGAAAACCCGGGTGGAGAGGACCACCCAGATGTTGAAGCACTCAAACGAGGAGACTTCGGGCTTAGAGACCCAGTTGCAGGCGGCACGGGAGGAAGCACCGGACTTGAGACTCAGGTACGGGCGGCAAAGGCCCAAGTGGATATGATGTCTTTTGATAGCCACGTGTCGGAGCTGAAGGCATTGTGACATGCAGAATACCTAGAATCATTGAACTACATGTGAAACTGTAGTTTGATTGCAGAGGAGGTTTGTGATCAAATTTGGTCCAAGGAGGTGGAGCCCCAGATGGACGATGTTTGTAAGCTAGCGCTCCGGCACGGTGTCTCGAAGGCCCTCCGCTTGGTTAGCAAGAGCTTGGGATGTGACACATCCAGCTTCAGCTTTGCAGATATTTCTGAAGACTAGCATTCTGACTCGGATGACGAGTAGTACCTTTTATATCTTCGCAGTTGCGCATTTGCCTTTTGTTGTCTAGTTAGTTGTACTGTATTTTGTCTTTTATTCGACATTTGTTGTTGTTGTCCTTAGGCCCTGATTGCCCCTTTTGTACCGTTCTAGCTATTCCGAATGACATTATTTTTTCATGCCCTCCTAACTGTTTTGCTTGCACGGCTCTGGTCTGCGATTTCATTTGCGCGGCTCTGGTCAGCGACTTAGTTTGCATGGCTCTAGTCTGCGGTTTTGCTTGCACAACTCTAGTCAGTAACTTTGTTGTGAAAGGGGGGCAGGCCCTTGTGAGGTTGCATGAGTCAATATCGCGACTTAGTTTGCGCGAGGGTTGCTCACGGCTTAGTTTGCACGAGGGTTACTCGCGGCTTAGTTTGTGCGAGGGTTGCTCGCTTCTTAGTTTGCACGAGGGTTGCTCGTGGCTTAGTTACGAGTGTTGTTCGCTGCTTAGTTTGCTCGAGGTTTGCTCGCGGATTAGTTCGCACGATTGTTGCTCGCGGCTTAGTTTGCCGGAGAATGTAAGTACTCAATCTGACCGTCGGAGAGTGTGGGTACTCAATCTGGTTGCAATCGCGAGGGGGCAGGCCCTGGCAAAGTCAAGGCGTTGGTTTGTAGTAACGGCGGAGAATGTAAGTACTCAATCCGACCGCCGGAGAATGTGGGTACTCAATCTGGTTGCAATCGCAAGGGGGCGGGCCCTGGAGAAGACAAGGCATTGGTTTGCAGTAACGGTGGAGAATGTAAGTACTCAATCCGACCGCCGGAGAATGTGGGTACTCAATCTGGTTGCAATCGCGAGGGGGCAAGCCCTGACGAAGACAAGATGTTGGTTTGTAGTAACGGTAGAGAATGTAAGTACTCAATCCAACCGCCGGAGAATGTGGGTACTCAATCCGTTTGCAATCGCGAGGGGGGCAGGCCCTGACAAAGACAAGGCGTTGGTTTACAGTAACAGTGGATAATGTAAGTACTCAATCTGACCGCCGGAGAATGTGAGTACACAATCCTGTTGCAATCGCGAGGGGGGCAAGCCCTGACGAAGATAAGGCGTTGGTTTGCAGTAACGGTGGAGAATGTAAGTACTCAATCTGATCGCCGGAGAATGTGGGTACTCAATCTGGTTGCAATTGTGAGGGGGGCAGGCCCTGGCGAAGACAAGGCGTTGGTTTGCAGTAACGGTGGAGAATGTAAGTACTCAATCCGACCGCCGGAGAATGTGGGTACTCAATCTGGTTGCAATCACGAGGGGGGCAGTCCCTGGCGAAGACAAGGCATTGATTTGTAGTAACGGTGGAGAATGTAAGTACTCAATCCGACCGCCGGAGAATGTGGGTACTCAATCCGGTTGCATTCGTGAGGGGGCATGCCCTGGAGAAGACAAGGCATTGGTTTGTAGTAACGGTGGAGAATGTAAGTACTCAATCCGACCGCCGGAGAATGTGGGTACTCAATCTGGTTGCAATCGCAAGGGGCAAGCTCTAACAATGTTATTGAGTGACAATGTTGACAAAGAACCTGCTTGTTTGGCTTGCAAGTACGGCTTTACCTAAAGATTTCAGATTAATATTACGGAAACAAATACGATATTACATTTAAAAATAAGCATAGTTCGCATAAGCCTGAGCTTGCGACTTTTATGATCAGTAAGTGATAAAAACAAGATGCAAGAGGATGCAAACAATAAAGAGTACGAGTAAAGTAAAACAAACGTAGAAGGAAAGGCGTCATGCAAGCCGCAAGCTGCATGTATGATGCGAGGGATCTTCCTGTGTTGGGGAGAGCATCCTTCCTAGGAACCCACTGCTGGGCGTAGGTTCATGCCGTCAACACTGAAGGTGGTAGCAGATATTGGCTGTGCTTGTCTTGCGTAGCAGGCATGTGCTTCTTCTTGATCTCCGCGAACAACTCCCACTCCTCCAGTGGTTGGGAATTTCATTGCAAGATGGGGGACTGACGGTATTGCTCCGAAGGTGGACTGTACCGGCCTTCCAAAAATGACATTGTATGCCGAACTTGAATTGATCACGACAAAGTTGACATCATGGGTAGCTTGCCTCGGGAAATCTCCCATCATGACGGGCAAACGTGATTGTGCCTTGGACCGGGACGAGGTGGTTATCGAAACCATAGACAGGGACTTCTGCGGGGCTAAGATGCTGCTTAGTGAGTTTCAAGGTTTCCAGGGTTGAAAGAAACAACACATCAACCGAGCTTCTGTTGTCTATCAAGATCCTTTTGATGTTGAAACAAGGATACTCGATCCTGGTATGGATAACGAGGGGATCCTGGTTGGGCATCTGCAGCCCTTCGAGCTCCTTGTCGTCGAATGTGATGGTGATATCCTGATTTGGCTTCCTATCTGATCCTCTTACTGAAAGTATCTGGGTCAGGGGCCCGACGATGGTCTCTATGTTTCCCACCATCTGCCTCCCCCCACCAGTTCCCTGTAGCAGGTTTTGCTGGTCTCTTTCACGACATTGCGTTTGCTGGTTTTGTGCTTGCCCGTGCAGGAATCTCCCAAGGAGCCCTTGGCAGACGAGGCGATAGATTTCATCTTTCAGCCCAGCACACTCCTCGGTGCTGTGACCAGGTGTGCGGTGGAACTCGCATTACCTTGTATGGTCAGTATTAAGATTTTGTCGCGGTATTCTTGGTCGTTGGAACACCGGATCATTCTGAATTGCGTACAGTATGTTAGTGCATGTGTTATTCAGATGGGTGTATTCTTGAAGTGGATGTTTCCCCCCAGTCCTCTGAGGGTCACGTCGACAGTTGTCTCCACGTCCCTCAGCCTGACGCCGCTCTTCTTATCTTATGAGAGTTTGTTCTTCTCCTTTCTTCCTTTTTTGTCTACCTTCAAACTACTGGCGGTTTGCTTCGATGGCCTCGTCGGCCGCTATCTGGGCTTCAACCCAGTGAACAAGATCTGGATAACTAGGCATAATTTCCCTCATCAGTGCTGAATAGAAGCCGCTAGGACGGAGATCCCCAAGGAACACCCCTCTTAATAGCTCTGGGTCGACACCTGAGATCTGGCGAGCTTCTGCAGAGAACCTGCGGAAGAAGTCTTTCAAGGACTCCCCTTCGTTCTGGAGGATACCTGATAAGTGAGAAGGGTCGCGGACGATCCTCCGATTTGCTGTGAACTAATCCACGAATTGTCTCGTTAGCTCTGTAAAATTGGTGATGGTGCCCACCCTCATGGAGTGGAACCATGTGCGGGTTTTCCCCTTGAGAGTGGCTTAGAACACTTGGCAGAGCAACTGATCGGGTGCGTTGTAGATCCTCATGATGGTAGTGAAGTGGTTGACATGTTCCAACGAATCGTATCTTCCATCAAATGTCTCGATGTTTGGCATCTTGAATTCGTATGAGATTGGATGGTCGAGAATTTGTGGTGCCAAAGGGGAGCCTTGACAGAGCAGTCAACGAGCGTGAACATCTCTTCCACCTGCCTGGCGATATTCTTCAGCGATGACCTCTCAAATTTCCTCTCGAGTAAATCTTTCAAGCGGAGGAAGGCGGGCGTCATTGACAGGGCTGTGATGAAGTTGGTCTGCTCTCACCCCTCTCTGGGTCGGGTGAGCGGAACTGGCGGCTTCGGAATATTCTTCGGATCCTTCTTGCCTTGAACGAACTTCTTGGGCCCTGCGCTGATTTGGCTGTGGCGGAAGGTTAGCTACTGCTGGCGGTGGCGGGGGGGGGGGGGGGGGGGGGGGGGGGCATGAGGTGCTCCCAGGTTTCGAAGCAGCGTGAGCATTTCAGTTTGTTGCTCTTTCATTTGGCGAACACGCCCCTCCAGGGCGGTGACGGGGGCGAAAGCGGATTCAGCCGTCAGTGGCACGTCCATCAAAGAGTGGGAGCATGCGGGTTCGACGTGTCCGCCAAGGGTGGATCCTTCAGTGGTGCGAGCGCTTCTTTTTGCCATTGGAGCAGGACTTGGAAGTGGCAAGGCTGGTGATCTTGTTCTTTTGAAGGATGCTGAGAATCGTGTTCCCACAGACAGTGTCAAACTATTGCGAGCTAACTCGATGCTGCAGTCGAACCAGATTCAATTGGACCGTCTTAGCTTGCGGAGCGGTCGAGTGCGCACACAGTTAGAGAAAATGAAAGGTTGACTCAAGATGTGATGACGTGAAAAAACCCCTTAACTGGGTAAAAAACCACGTGACCGGGTCTGTGCCGGTCAAAGTACACTAGCTGCGCGTGATTACAATGTGTTCGGAGACTCGGGGGCGACATGCCGCTCCCTGTTACAACATGGGGGGAGAGAGAGACTTCAGCTCCCAACGGGCAACAGGCTGCTCCACTGTAGCGACTTGGACACTGGACTCCGAGGTGTGGCTCTGGTGCATTGAAGTTTGGAGCGTGACCTCAGCGCGCGTCTGCTTGCAGGGGTCGTCTTCCTCCTTCTGCTCGCTCCTGGACTTAGGCGTTTTCCTGCTGGTGGTGCGCTGGTGGCTCGAGGTGGCTGGAGGATGATCCGAGGGAGGAGTCCGACAGAGCTCTCGCTTGAGGAAGAAGATGACCAGGAGCCAAAAAAGTGAATTATGAGGAGGCCCTGGGGCTCCTTTTATAGCCTCATGGAGAGGATTATGGCGGTCTCCACCACTAATTTAGTGGGTTAGTGGGACCCACCGGATCGGACGGCGAGGAGAGTCCACCACGATCGGACGGCGGGCAAACCGTCGACGGTGGTGGGGCGGCCGAGCGGCGGCGGCCTGGCCGGGGGCCAGGCCGGCGGCGGCCGGGCGGCAGCGGCCTGGCCGGCGGCGAGGCCGGCGGCGGCCTGGCGGGCTGCCGGCGGCCGTGGCAGGTCGCGGCCCAGCCAGCGGCGGCCTGGCCGGCGGTGGCCCGGACGGCGGCGGCCCGGCAGACAGCAGCGTGTCCGGCGGCGGCCTGGCCGGTCGGCGGCCTAG
Source organism: Platanthera guangdongensis (assembly GCA_039583875.1). NCBI lineage: Eukaryota > Viridiplantae > Streptophyta > Magnoliopsida > Asparagales > Orchidaceae > Platanthera > Platanthera guangdongensis. The sequence goes on from CM077154.1 coordinate 146,492,896, forward strand.
CAGATGGCCGCGGTATGGCCGGCCACGGCAGGCTGCGGCCTGGCCGGTCCGCATCCTAGCAGGCGGCCGCGGTCTGGCCGGGCGCGGCCTGACCGGCGGCGGGCTGCGACCTGGCCGGCGGTTTTCCCCCAAAGGGGGCGATTTTCCCTAGTGGGGAGAGAGAATGGGCCTCACCCCCCATGTTTCCCTCATTATGGGGAGTTCATGGGAGGTGGGGTTAACTAGTCAACCTCATGATCTCCATTTTGGGAGGAGATCATGGGAGACTTCTCCCTATAAATGGTGGTGCAACCCATCAGATAGTATTCATTCACGGTGCTGATGTATTTCTGGCTTATCCTGCGGGTTCACTAATCTCATTTTTTATCTTTTTTTTTCTTTTGATCAAAAAAGTTTACACCATAATTAGATCAAGTGAGAATGTATCTAAACTATGAAATGGACCTGCATTTGAGCTGCCAAATGGAGAGAAGATCCAAACCTCCCACCCTATAAAAAAAGAAAAAATAAAACTAAAAGAGTTTGAAGTATACTCATTAATATCATGAATTATGTTTCAATATTTTCTTGAATGTTGGAGAAGAGAGATGTCAGGATGCACAAATTTAATTACTTTTTTGTGTTTGTTTTAAGATGCCTAGAGATATTTTGCAACACCTCACCACGTAATTACAATGACCTCTTAGCGAGCATGTTACAAGATTGCAGCTCGAGCACCCCAAAGCCTCTTCGCGCTTGTATGTTAGTAACGACGCATTGTTGAGGAGATGTCTCGAACCCGCAACCTCCTTGATGAAGAGTAGTTTGAAGACTCTTTATTAGGAAGGTTGCGAGTTCAAGACCCCTCATCAGCAATGAATCGTTTTTGAGAAACAAGCGCGAAGAGGCTTTGGGGTGCTAGGGCTACAACCCTGTAACATGATTGCTAAGTGATCACTGTGGTTGAGTGGAAAAGTGTTATAATAAAAAGTGCAGTTCAGTTAGTGATGAAGAGTGGTTTGAAGGCTCTTTATCAAGGAGGTTGTGGGTTCAAGACTCTTCAACAATGTGTTGTAGTTGAGGAACAAGCGCGAAGAGGCATTGGGATGCTTGAGCTGCAGCTGTGTAACATGCTCGCTAAGAGGCCACTGTGATTTATTGGAGAGGTTACATATTTAGTGTGTACACACACACACACACACACACACACACACACACACACACACACACACACACACACACACACACACACACACACACACACACACACACACACACACACACACACACACACACACACACACACACACACACACACACACACACACACACACACACACACACACACACACACACACACACACACACACACACACACACACACACACACACACACACACACACACACACACACACACACACACACACACACACACACACACACACACACACACACACACACACACACACACACACACACACACATTTTCGCACACAAGCATTTTCGCACACAAGCATTTTCGCACGGGCTATGCCCATGCTCGATGCCCTCGGACGACCTTCTCCCTCCTCCACACGGGCTTTGCTCGTGCTTGATGCTCTGGGCGGCCTTCACCTGCATTGAAGCGGGTTGCGCCCACTTCAACGCAATCCACCAGCCGAGCGAGCTGAGCCGCGCGAGCTAGGCCGTGCTGCGCTAGGTCGGGTCACCCCGCACGCGCTAGATTGCACCGCGTAGCCCGCTCGCGTGTCGGTGGCGGCCAATGCCGCCGCCGGGCAACCTACCCGCCCGGGCGGCACGTCCGTCATTTCATGATAATTGACGATCCAGGTGACCGAAATGGAGCGACGTCATTTGTCACTTTAATATCCTCCTGGGCGCAATCATTAGCATAACCCTCCATAAAGTTATAAAAGAACCCCCAGACCCTCATTTGAAGGCAAGCAACTCAAGATACTAGAGAGAGCTCTGAGATTTTCTGGAGAGAACGTGTGACTTAGATTATTTCTCCGCGTGGAATTCGCTCTGCTCCCTCTCTAGATCGTTTAACGCTCAATGCCCAATGCTCAATGTCAACGCCTAGCGCTCACGTGGATGCACTCATGAGCGCAAGAGAAGACCCCATAGTAATAGTTTTCTAGACGATCGCCTTCCAACTTCCCGTCATCCAAAGCTTCAAGGACTTGGCCAATTTCTCCAGGAAGATGCTCTCATCCAAGTCCCGAGGACTTAACCAATTTTTCGCTCAGGAAGATGGCACAGAGGAACACTCCAATGGACATTCTCGTCAAAGCTCCATGGACTTAGATTATTTTTTTGTTGTTCCTGTACTTAAAGCTTGTGACAAAGAGGTAGCATGTCACCCTCTGAGGAGACTCAGCTCCCAGTACTCATAATATCAAAACTATATAGCGAATTTTGGCCTGACACGGATCCGTCCACGTGGTCTTTTACCATTTCCGGGTTTTCCACAGTAAAAAAACATCATGTCTTTGCTACTTTTTTCAGTGGCTGTTTGCGCGCCCAATCCAAGTCCGAGTTGAGGCGGTTTGATTCTTCAGACAGGAGGAAAATCGGATGACCTGCAACAGGTTCGATGTGATTTTATCGGTTTTTGAAAATCGAAAACCGCACCAAATCAAAATAAGAGCGGTTATTCTAAATGAAAACCGCACCTACACCGAACAGAGCAATTTGGTGTGGACATCAGTTCGTTTTGGGCGGTTCAGTGGGTTTGGGTGGTTTTCAATTTTTCATGCACACCGCTACAGTCGCCCCCGCCAAAAAATTTCAAAACACCTTTAATTAAAAGTTGAATTATTACAAGGCCCGTGCTAAAAAATTGTCCATTAGTAAAAATGTTTGACCTTTTATTCCATTCCAGCTCATTACCTGTTTAATTAGTCAATAATAAATGTAAATTTTTTTGAGGTCATGGGTCCATGGTGGAATGAGCCAACAAAACTGGTCAAAATAATAGAAATGGTGAAGAGACGCATGTGTGGGGGTGTTGCTGGGATGAGGTGTTTTGTGGCGAGGAGCTCGGCTAGGTTTGGTTGCCGGAGGAGGTGGATAGGTCCATGCGTGAATCTTGTGCGTCCGTAGTTCTACGATTTGCAGTATGTATTTAATTATACTACTCATCGTGCAGATTGGGATGTTGAATTCCACACGTACGCGGTGGCCTTTATCTGTGTATTTCTCCTGATTTTACGCAATAAGATTATTTGTGTATTTGCAGTTGCGCCCGTGGTTGTCGTACCCCCAGCCCCCCTTTACAGTAATAAAATATATTTAAGATTTATATTCAAGCACACAAACCGTAACTAAAATTATCCAACTATTCTGCATATGAGAAAGAAATAGCATAAGTTCACCGTGAACTCATTGAGACAATCAATTTCGACTAATTATACATTAAGACGGCTTCTAATTATGAAAATTTCTAAATCTATGGCTTCGTTTGGAGTGGTGGTGGTGGTCTTAAATATATGGATTAAAACGTCATTCATTAAGGATCACATAACAAACATCATCCTTTAGAACATAAAAGTGACTGAAGTTTCTTAAATGAGGATTAACAAACGACCGTGCCTGCCAAACGGAGCATACCTCCGCTTTTAGCGCATAAACCTATGCCCCAATTTTTATCTTAAAACAGAAATACATGTGCACGCAATTCTTAAATTTTATTATATTTGAAAACACTAGAAATATGGAGGGTAAATAGAAACATAGAAGAAACAGACGAGTACTGGACCCTAAAAGCTGAAGAAGAAAGTAGGCCTTGCACGCATCATTCTCACACAACAGGCTTATTAAGCATTGGCAGTTCACAAACACAGGCGGTACTTATTAATGCTACGGATTAAAAGGGCGGCCGCCCTTAGTATTGCCGGGAGGACTGTAGAGGCAGAGATAAAGGCGGCCGTCCTTGCCGCAGGGCACAGTTCCGCAGCCGAGTGTTTCCGAAGCGCCCCACACGACTTGCAGGTAGGCTCTGCACGTACTTATAAAATCCGAAGCGCACGAGTTCGTCCTGGCGCTGTAGTAGCGACTCCCCTGGGTCCACCACTCCACAACTCTTGGTATCTCTGTCACTAAGTTGGTCACCACCGCGTTCATTCCATACGAAGTAGGGGGAGCTTCTTTGCCAAACTCGCAAGTGCCGGGCGCGCCGATTTTCATATTTTCCGCAAATTTGCCCGCATATCGGGAGAATAGCGGATCCCAGTGAAGCGGGTTCACACCCACCGCCCTTCTGGCCTGATTGTGCGCTTTGGTGAACTCCCTTTCCATCCGTGCGGCCAGGGGGATCGGCAATGCGGTGATCGGGGTGATGCCGGCGGCCCAAATTACCAGGATTGCGGTGGCTACGCCTGGCCAGAGCATGCTGGGGAAACCCATGAACAACTAAAAAGTTGTATATATGTGTAATTATATGTGTGTGTGTGTGAGAGAGAGAGAGAGAGAGGAATAAGGATGCCATCAGCTATATGCTGTATTTATACAGGTTCATGGATTGAAGGCCTTCCAGCCTCTTCTTGACCGTGGTCAACAAATGCGTGATTAGCCTGCCATTTGGCATGTGTTAAATTAAACTAATTTTTTTTCTCAAATAAATTGAAATGGTCCGCATGCATGATTCATTTAAACATTAATCCATGAGCATTTTAATACAAATCTTGTGATAAATTTTATTTTTTTAGAAGAAAGAAATTGGGGGTTTGCAGCTGCTGCCGAGGCGAGTGTGGGTGGCTCTAGGTCTACTCCACTGGGCCGGGGTGGCGAGTATCTGTTGAAGTCGGGACGGCCGAGTGCGAGCACGTTAGCTCGACTCGCCCCGTGACTTGCCTGGACACAATACTACCAGCTGCCTGAGGGCTCGATGCACTCGCTCGAGAAATACGGGGTTGCACATTCTACTTAATTACTTCTTTATGTAGATAGATGATATATTCATTGCGGCTCAAGACATGACCAAAATTGTAAGGCTGAAAAGGATACTTAGTGAAGAGTTTGACATAGAGAATCTTGGGGCGACACAAAATTTTAGGAATGAAGATTTATAGGGATCATCAATAGCGTAAGCTCTTTCTTGTTGGGGAGAATTCCTGAAATTATGAAGGAGACGGATTCCCTCTAGTCAAAACATCGAGATGAAAACTAGAGCGGAAGCATACCTCAATTCATGAGGATGGATTGTTGCGGTCACAGATCTTCCATGACTACAAGGTCCTAATGAAGAAGATGAGTTTTGCACTTCCTCCTCAGACTCTCTCCAGCGATGGGATGCTATAACTGAATGAGACTGATAATAATTTGATTTTATACCTTGTGATCCCGGGACCATAACCAATTTATAGCAAAACCTAATACACATGTTTTATATTTAAGTTCATCATATAAATGTAAACGACGTTCGACATCCACACATTATTTGAACCACCAATACAATATGAAACGTATTCGACCCGATTAATTAGATCGCCTAAATTTTGGTCGATGTTAATGACAACCCAGTAATGCGCATAATTAACATATTTGGCACACATGATTATTAGTTATAACAATCTCTCACTTTAGCCAACATATGTTAAGTTCTTAATTACGCATTACATGATAACCTTATGAGCTCAAAAATTGTTGTTATTACCAAAAACATTTCATCCAATTTGGTCCATGACTACACACACAAACGATCAAAGAGAACTTCACTATAATAATCGTAGCTACACCAATCAATGATCACATACATGTGGACAATCAATGACATAGATCAAATATGGATGTGTGGCATGAAAATTACATCTAATGTGATCTTGACATGCCTATTTCCTATTAGTCTTAATTTAACTTTAGTGAGATCAAAATAATTAAATTCAGAATGTAATAATAAATACTTTATTCTGCAGAACAATAACAATAAAAATGTCTAAAACAAATAAGCATATAAAAATACAAACTCTCACTAATACAACATATCCTTTAATGATATAACACTCATATGAGTAATGTGCTTGTAAAAGATTTTTGGTGTCAATCCCTTATTAAGTGGTCTTCTAGCACGAAGTTTGTCTCAATATGCTCTATAGACATCTGACCACTCTGAAATCTTTTTTTAACAACCATAAACTTAATCTTTTTGTGCTTAGATTTAGAGGTACTTCTGTTGTTATTATAATACATCACAACAGATTTATTGTCATAGAATAACTTGAGCGACCTTTCAATGTCATCTAAGATATGCAGCCCAGTGACAAAATTTTGTAGCCACATCCCATTATTGGATGTCTCATAGCACACTTTGAATTCTGCTGTCATGGTTGAAGAAGCTATGAGTGTCTGTTTGACACTTTTCCATGATATAAGTCCTCTAGCCAAAACGTATATATAGTTTGAAGTGGATCTTCTACTATCTTGACATCCAACAAAAACCAAATCAGAATACTGAGTGATCTCTAGCTGATCTGATTTTCTATAAGTGAGCATGAAAGCCTTTGTCCTTTTCAGGTATCGCATGACCCGTTTGGCTGCTTTCCAATGATCCAATCCCGGATTACTCAGATATCTGCCCAACATTTGTTTCTTAGAATAGTAACATTCAGAAGGTTCTATCCAGGTTTGGTATGTCCACTGCTAAACCTTTAAATATTCCATTATCTTTAAATCTACAACTGTCTATTGCTTATGCACCTCAGTCTGAACTAGAGTTAAAATACACGTCTAAGGTTCCTTATGATAATGTTGTAGGGAGCCAAATGTATGTTATGGTGTGCGTGTGGACTGATATTACACACGCGGTTAGTATTGTGAGATGATATATGACTCATCCTGGAAAGGGGGCATTGATAAGCTATGAAGATCATTTTTTGATACCTCAGAGGGACATCAGATGTTGGTCTTGTTTATGGAGGGAACATTGATTATCTTGTTGTTCGATATTCAACAATGACTATGTAGCGGGTGGGGATAACATAAGATCGGTTACAAGGTATGTTTTTACCCTTGAAAACTCAATGGTCAGTTGGAAGACTACTTTGCAGCCCTCAATTGCGTTATGCACTAAAAAAGCAGAGTGCATGGAGTTTACAGAAGCCTCCAAGGAAGGTTTTTGGTTGAAGGGCCTTATAAGTAATCAATCTTGGTTTTCATCAAGATCAAATTATTATATTTTGTGATAGCCAGAGTGTCGTATGCTATGCAAAAGATCGTGTGCATCATGACAGCACCAAACACATTGATGTGTGATATCACTTTATTCGGTCAAAATAAAGGTCAAACTAAAGAGGTTGACACAATAGATAATTCAGCGGATATGTTCATTAAATCGGTTCTAAAGAGCACATCATGCACTTCTTAGACTTGCTCAATATTTACAGTTGGAGATAGTCCGGGGTGAGGGTTGGTAGCAACAGACTTATGACAATTTACTTCTGCTCTGATTGGATTCAATTTAAGGTGAAGATTATTAATTATATCTCTCGAATCCTAGTACAAAGGCGATGACTGATGCTGAACACGACCCGCAAATTGAATTTTTTTAGGCACACAGTCGTGTATTGAGGGTGTGTGTCGTTCTAACTGTTTCATGATGGTTGCTAGACGGTTGTCGATGAAAAGCTGCATTGATTTGGCAACACGCCTGAAGCACACATGTGTGTATCACGGGCGTGTCAATCCTAATTTTTGAAATTATAATTGTACAAAGTGTTGTATAAACTCCAAGTAATTCTGAAACATTTCTTGGTGTTTTGAGATTTCTTCTGAATTTGGAAATCCACTCATTTGCTTTGTAACCTCCACTATTCTTGATAGTTAAAATCCGACAACTGATGCCTATGGACATAGTCCATTTTGGGATGAACCAGATAAATCGCTATCATCTATGATTATTATTTCTATTTTTATTCTTTATTCTTCTCATATTATCAAAATAATGATGCAATGGTCTTACAAGATTGTTGTTGCATGGAGTCCGGGCGGTCTGGCTGCAACACCCCAAAGCCCACTTTGGGTTTCAGGTTGATTGATACGGCCTGGGACACGGGCGTGTCCCAGGGCGTGTCGTGCTCGGGTTGAGTAGTTGGGTGTGTGGTCGACGAAATTCGGTCGACGATCGTCGAGTGTAGAGTACAAGGCCTGTGACACAGGTGTGTCATAGGGCATGTCCTTCGCGGGTTTCAGGCGGGACTGCGTGTACAAGTGGACACAGGTGTGTCCTGGGGTACACGACCTGGAACACGGGCATGTCCCATAGCCGTGTCCCGCTCTGGTGAGATGGAATTGTGTTGTGTGAAGTACACGGCTACATGACACGGGCGTGTCAGGCATGACACAGGCGTGTAGGGTGTGACACAGGTGTGTCACACGACCGTGTACTGGTTGGATTTGAGTCGGTTGACTGCCGCGTAAGTGACACGGCCTATGATACAGGCGTGTCACAGGGCATGTCAGGTCGTGTTCTGCCTATTTTTGGACAAATCTAAGCCGTTCATTCCCTTATCCTGGATCCAATGGTCCAGACCCCTTCCATGTGGATGAAGGCCGAGAAATGAGTGATAAAATCCCTTCATTCTCATCTTCTTCTTATTCTCAAAGAGAGAGAAAGAGAGAGGGGTCAAAGTAAGGAAGGAGAAAGGAGAAACCAGCTACTGGAGGAGCTGCGGAGTGCGGAGCAAGATCCGAGATCGGATTCGTGAAGGCAAAGCTGAGGCGGTGATTTCCATCCGGCTACTTCATGGTGCCGAAGCGATCTTCAAGGGTAACGATCTCCTTCTTGGACATCGAAGTCCTTTCTTTATGCATTTGCATGGAATCCTCCACCAAGAGGTGGATCTCGTAAGTGATTCCTTGGTTTAGTCTGCATCTAGAGCCGGAAGTGTGGAGTACGACATAGGCATGTTGTGTGAAGCCCATCTGGACTGTTAGTCTAGATTGTTGATGATTATGGGTAAACCGGAGAAGACTCCATGGATTTGATAACTGTGTATGTTTTGTACATATGGATGTTGAGTATGGATGTATGGATGTGTGGATGGATGGATCTTGGATGCTTTGCGTAAGCTACTTGTAGTGTGAGCGTTGTGATCGCTAATTGCTCTGGGAGAGCGAAAATCTGTAGCTAATCAGGAGGGAAGGCCGACCCGCGTCTAGTGGTGCACTGCTGACGGATTGAGCACGGGAAAGGCTAACTTGACCCTGGTTGTTTTGGGAGGTCGATTCGTGGTAATGTTTCGGAGGACGCGTGACAAACCCTACTTGCTGCACCACATTGGTGGGTTGATCTTAATGCTCAAGTTTGTCGTGAGGTTATCACCTCTGAGTGGTGTGGGCAGAATGCAACCAATCTGCGGGTTAGGGTGACTAGGACCGGCCAGCTAACAAGTGATTAATTCTCTAATCGGTGGTGTTGCCTCGGAGACCGGTACACCGTAAGGTTCCCTGAGTGCATGGAGCGTCTGGTTGCGACCGACATTTGTGATCTTGTTGTGCATGAGCGCACTTGTTTGTGATTGCTAGATATGATTATGGCAAATGCGTACATGAAAGGAATCACTGCCCCGGGTAAGGGGTAGGGTCGTTATAATTGGTCAGCTAATGCTGACCGTTACTTTGTTTGCCGCTCTTATGTGGATGGATAATTGCAGGTGGTGTTGAATTGAAATGAATCGAGCGGAATGAAGGCTTGCTGTTAAAGGCCCTTGAAGGTCGTGTGAAGCGTGTTTGGATTTCATGTGTGGCCGGCCTGCGTGCTGATGTATGAAATTGTGCATTTAAAGAGCAACTTGTAAGGCCTTAAGGCCATGGGTGTGTGCGTTGTATACATTCCTGGTTATAGATATATAAATGTGGAGTTTATATATTAGTAGACATTCGCTGTGCTGCGTTCATCTAACTTAAAATGCTGCGCTAGAATGTTTTGAGTTAGGATACGAGTAGATTTTGATTTCCATACGTAATTCCGCCTCTTGTTTGTGAAATATGGCGTGGGGCCCCGACCGAACCCACCGTTATATTCCATGTGACGAGTGGGGGCGTTACAAAGTGGTATCAGTGCCAGGTTGAGATTGTTTGGGAGGGAAGAACATAATTGAACTCACGAATGTCCACTAGGAATGTATTCCATGCACGTAAGGTGCGTGAGCGTGTAGGCAATGTATAATTACTATTATGAAATGGACGATTAATGGTGTTTTGTACATTGATAGGTGGCGAGTAGTGGTGCGGGGCAGTCTGAGCCCCAGCGGTCCGATGAGAGTGCGGCACCAGTTGAAGCGCACACACCTCCTTCTGCGGAGACTATACATGTGGTGACTGAGACAGTGCTCGCAGTGTTACAAGCACAGCCTACTAGGCAGGCAAGGCCTGCAGGGGTGCCGGTGTGGCCTGGTGCAAGGCAAGGGTGCGCTGAAGTTGTGATAGCAGAGCAAGGAGCGGATGAGCGGTTGAAGCGGTTAATGGAATTTCATCCACCTACATTTGGTGGGGCGACTTCCCCAACGCAGGCGGAAGATTGACTTGCAAGAGTCAAAAGAATCTTGGGAGTAATCCGGACTGCGGAGGCACAGAAGGTGACGTTAGCCACATTTCTGTTGGAAGGTGATGAGAGACTTTGGTGGGATGAAGTGGAACTGCACTACTTGGCAGGTCGAGGATTGGAAGAGATAGCGATCGAAGAATTCTCACGATTGTTTCTGGCCAAGTATGTGCCCATGTCGCAGCGGATTGAAATGGAGAATGAGTTTCTACGTCTGGTGCAGGGTGAGCGTGATATTAATACTTACATGTATGAGTTCACCAAACTAGGGCGCTATGCGTGGTCTACCTTCGCTTAGAAAGTGCGAAAGATGAATCGCTTTTACGAGGGATTGCGTGATGAGTTGAGGCTGGCACTCCCGAGTTCAGTGAACCAAGGCTTTCAAGCGTTGGTAGATACAGCCCGGGCACTGGAGAAGGATTTAAAGCAGGTACAAGAGAAGAAGAGCCTGGCAGTGGAGAAGCCAAAGTTCAAAGTTCCGCAGTCAGAACAGTCGTCGTTTAGGAGTCGAGATAAGAAAAAGTTCAGGCCTGCTGATTCAACTTCGTCTACTGTTTCTTCGGGAGCAACTTATTTACAAGAACGTGTGGAGACACGTACATGTTTTCGGTGTGGAAAGCAAGGACATCTAGCCAACAATTGTTGGAGTGACGCTCCAAGGGGTGAGAAAAAGATACGTGAGTCATATGATGAAAAGGGTAAAGCAGTGGCCGAGTCATCTACATCCCGGGCGCAACCTCGACTGCATAATTTGGAAGTGCAGGAGCCGCAAAGCTCAATTGGTGAGGTTCAGCCTCGTGTGTTTAATTTGGCACTCCAAGAAGCTATGAAGCGATATTTACAAAATGATGTTGGTGAGCAGAAATAAGCGTGTAAAATGATGTTGGTGAACTTTGTGATTTTGGGGATATACATAGATGTTGGTGTCTGTCGGTAAACATAAATGATGTGCTGTTGGTGTCCATATTGTTTTGTTTGGTGATCAAATAATGAAATGAAGCAATGAGATGTTTGCGTACACTTTTTTTTTATTTCGGTGATCGCTCGATCAAAGTGTATACCACACGATGATTGGATATATGGGTGTACATAGATGATACATGAATCTATAAGGAATGGACATATGGTAGAAATAGGTATGTGTGTATGTATGAATGTGTTGTTTGGTTTGTGTGATGCCTTGGGGCGAGACAAGTTATGATCGCTGAGCTCTCACCAGGCTCGCGTTATTTGAGTGATCGGTTGCTGATGGTGCGACATAGAGTGGTTATGTTGCTGGTTGTGGTTGAGCCAAATTTCGGGGACAAAATGTTTTGAAGGAGGGGAGGATTGTAACACCCCAAAGCCCACTTTGGGTTTCAGGTTGATTGACACGGCCTGGGACACGGGCGTGTCCCAGGGCATGTCATGCTCGGGTTGAGTAGTTGGGTGTGTGGTCGACGAAATTCGGTCTACGATCGTCGAGTGCAGAGTACACGGCCTGTGACACAGGCATGTTATAGGGCGTGTCCTTTGCGGGTGTCAGGCAGGACTGCATGTAAAGGTGGACACGGGTGTGTCCTGGGGTACACGGCCTGGGACACGGGCGTGTCCCATGGCCGTGTCCCACTCGGGTGAGATGTAATTGTACTGTGTGAAGTACACGGCTACATGACACGGGCGTGTAGGGTGTGACAAGGGCGTGTCACACGGCCGTGTACTGGTTGGATTTGAGTCGGTTGACTGCCGCTTAAGTGATACGGCCTGTGACACGGGCGTGTCAGGCCGTGTTCTACCTATTTTTGGGCAAATCTGAGCCATTCATTCCCTTATCCTGGATCCAATGGTCCAAACCCCTTCCATGTGGATGAAGGCCGAGAAATGAGGGATAAAATCCCTTCATTCTCATCTTCTTCTTCTTCTCATTCTCAGAGAGAGAGAGAAAGAGAGAGAGGGGTCAAAGGAAGGAAGGAGGAAGGAGAAACCAGCTGCTGGAGGAGCTGTGGAGTGCGGAGCGAAGATCCGAGATCGTATTCGTGAAGGCAAAGTTGAGGCGGTGATTTCCATCCGGCTACTTCATGGCGCCGAAGCGATCTTCAAGGGTAACGATCTCCTTCTTGGACATCGAAGATCTTTCTTTATGCATTTGCATGGAATCCTCCACCAAGAGGTGGATCTCGTAAGTGATTCCTTGGTTTAGTCTACATCTAGAGTCGGAAGTGTGGAGTACGACATAGGCATGCTGTCTGAAGCTCATCTGGACGGCTAGTTTGGATTGGTAATGATTATGTTTAAACTGGAGAAGACTCCGTGGATTTGATAACTGTGTATGTTTTGTACGTATGGGTGTTGAGTATGGATGTATGGATGTGTGGATGGATGGATCTTGGATGCTTTGCATAAGCTCCTTGTGGTGTGAGCGTTGTGAGCGTTAATTGCTCTGGGAGAGCGGAAAGCTGCGGCTAATCAGGAGGGAAGGCCGACCCGCGTCTAGTGGTGCATTACTGACGGATTGAGCACGGGAAAGGCTAACCTGACCCTGATTGTTTTGGGAGGTCGATTCGTGGCAATGTTTGGGAGGACGCGTGGCAGACCCTACTTACTACACCACATTGGTGGGTCGATCTTAATGCTCAAGTTTGCCGTGAGGTTATCACCTCTGAGTGTTGTGGGCAGAATGCAACCAATCTGTGGGTTGGGGTGACTAGGACCAGCCAGCCAACAGGTGATTAATTCTCTAATCGGTGGTGTTGCCTCGGAGACTAGTACACCGTAAGGTGCCCTGAGTGCACGGAGCGTCTGGTTGCGACCAGCGTTTGTGATCTTGTTGTTCCTGAGCGCACTTGTTTGTGATTGTTAGATATGATTATGGAAAATACATACAGGGAAGGAACCACTGCCCCGGGTAAGAGGTAGGGTCGTTATAATTGGTCGGCTAATGCTGACCGTTACTTTGTTTGCCACTCTTGGGTGGATGGCTAATTGCAGGTGCTGTTGAATTGAAATGAATTGGGCGGAATGAAGGCTTGCTATTAAAGGACCTTGAAGGTCGTGTGAAGCGTGTTTGGATTTCATGTGTGGCTGGCCTGCATGCCGATGTATGAAATTATACATTAAAAGAGCAACTTGTAAGGCCTTAAGGTCATGGGTGTGTGTGTTGTATACATTCCTGGTTATAGATATATAAATGTGGAGTTTATATATTAGTGGATATTCACTGTGCTGAGTTCATCTAACTTAAAATGCTGCGCTAGAACACAACAAGAAAAACATTGATTAGCAAGGAGTAAAATTCGTTGCTAATTAGATAAATTCGTTGCTAATTTTAATTAACAAGGAATTTAGCAACGAAAAAAATTTGTAGCTAATATGATCCTTGCTAAATTTAGCAACAAATTTATTTCTTTCTAATTAGCAAGGATTTTTTAGGAAGGAATTATTTTGATGCTAATGTTTTGTATTTTATATAATTATTTGGTTATATTTAAAAAAATATTTATATACAAAAAAATTGTTTTTTAATATGCACTTGTTGAGAATCGAACTGAAGACCTCTCATATACAAATTTCTTACCCAACCAACACTCATAATCAACTAATTCGTTTGTAATTTGCGGTAATATATATATATATATATATATATATATATATATATATATATATTTATAAATTTATATTATTTATATATCTGGTTATTTATTTATACATATATATATTTATTCATTTATTTATGTTTATTTATTTATAATTTAATATATATATATAGTTTATTATATATAATTATTTATATATATCGTTATCTCTATATAATATATATATTTATATATTTCTGTATATTTTATATTTGTTTATTTATTTATATTTTTTATATGTATATATGTAATTATTTCTCGTTGGAGTAAGGCGGGCAGATCACACGGGAGTGTGACGAGCTCGACGGGGAGATCGTGCGGGAGAGTGACGATCTTGATAGGGGAGCAGTATCAGGATGAGAATGAAGATATAAATAGCTTCTTTAATTTGTTTAAGAACTTATGATATATATATATATATATATTTAAAAGTGTGATGAAAATATTTTGAGGGAATTGAATCTTTCCCTCCATAAATATTTAATCTAAAATAATTAGCATAGAAATTTTGAAAGGAAATATTTCGTCTCTATTTAGCAACAGATATTTTGCAACAAAATAATTCGTTGCTATTTTTGCAACGATTTTTTTTGTTGCTATTTTTGTAGGTAAAAACAAATATCATTTACCTAGCTAAATTCGATGCTAATTAACAACAAATTATTTAGCCTTCCTAATTTTCGTTGCTAAATGAAGTTTTTCTTGTAGTGGAATGTTTTGAGTTAGGATACGAGTAGATTTTGATTTCCACACGTAATTCCACCGCTTGTCTGTGTAATATGACATGGGCCCCCGACCGGACCCACCGTTATATTCCATGTGATGAGTGTGGGCGTTACACTGGCGGTCTGCCCCTGGTGGCTTGGAGACCGGGCGGTCTGGCGGTCTGCCTCTAGCAGCTTGGAGACCGCGCGGTCTGACGTTTTCTCTCCAGCGATTTGGTAGGCAGTTGGTGCTGATTGGTGATCGGGCGGTCTGGTGGCTATAAATGTTTGTTCATGTAATTATTAGTCACACATTGCTTATTGTAATCTCTCATCTCTCCTCCATTCTATAAAAGTGAGACTATACCTTTGTAATACACACAATTTTTGGATAATAAAATTTTGTTTGTCCAAATTTTCGGTCTCTTTTTTCTTGTTCGCACATGGTATCAGAGGACTCGATCATTTCCACCTGATTCTGTGATTTTCCTCTGTCTGCGCGACCAGTCTTCTCGCGACCCGTCTTCATGGTTTGCTCCTTCTTCTCGCGACCTGTCTTCATGATTTGCTCCTTCTTCTCGCGACCTGTCTTCGCGACCTGTTTCTTCCTCCTATTTGCGCCCTGTTCGAGCGGTCCCTTTCACCATCCTAGTCGTTGCGACCTGTTCCTAGTCTCTGCGACCTGTTCTTAGTCTCTGTGACCTCTTCTTCTAGCCGTGACTTATTCTTCTTACTACTCTCTGCTCTCTTTTATGGATCCCTCCGATATCTCTACCACTTCTACTCACGTCGCCCCTCCTCCACCTCCCCCTACTCCTACTCCTTCGGGCAACCTTGGAACCGTTTCCAAACTCGTCGGTCCCAATTACCCGGACTGGAGTGACCCATTTACCTTTATTCGTCGTTCATAGCGCAAACGCCATCATCTCACTGATGACCCTCCTCCTCCAGACTCCGCTCTTTTTGATGATTGGGACGCTAGCGACGCTCTTGTTCGCACTTGGTTGTCTAACAACCTCTCGGATGGGTGCCTCCCCGTCATCCTCCATGATGAAACAGTCAAGGCTGCTTGACTTCATCTTGCCGCTCTCTACTCAAAGGGGGCTCAGACATCTCACATATATACTCTCTATGCAGACAACTTTTCTTGTGCCTCCATGTCTCCTGCTGCTGCCTATCAACAAGTTCAGGCTCTTTGTTGAGAACAAAGGTCCAGCGGGATTGGGTGTGTGTGGGACCGCATATTTGGGCTTCCCCATCGCGTTCCAGGTCTAGGTGTTGACCCCGGTGGGCCCCCGTGTGGCGGAATATCCCCGCCATCCCGTGGATGGATTAGTCCCACATTGCCTGCAGCGGGTGGTCCTTGGTGTTTATGTACCCTCGTCCCCTCTTACCATCACCTCGGTGTTTTGGGAAGATGTGTGGTGACGGGTGGTTTCAACATGGTATTAGAGCCATCCCGCTGCTGGGGTGTGTTGAGAACAAAGGTCCAGCGGGATTGGGTGTGTGTGGGACCGCATATTTGGGCTTCCCCATCGCGTTCCAGGTCTGGGTGTTGACCCCGGTGGGCCCCCCGTGTGGCGGAATATCCCCGCCATCCCGTGGATGGATTAGTCCCACATTGCCTGCAGCGGGTGGTCCTTGGTGTTTATGTACCCCCGTCCCCTCTTACCATCACCTCGGTGTTTTGGGAAGATGTGTGGTGACGGATGGTTTCAACACTCTTGGAGCCGAAATTCTTCAGAACCGTCCTTTCTCTGCCGATCTTACCGAACAACACAAGCACTTCTAGGAGCTTCTCGTGGTGTGTTATCTTTTATGACTCTCAGAGTCTTATGACATGATCCATCAACAGATCCTTGGCGAGGCGGATTCTCCCACCTTGGATGTCACTGCTGCCCACATAGCCGCAGCTACCTCTCTGCTACAACATCCGTTGTTGTCCTCCCCTCCTTAACCAGACCAATATGCTCACCAGACTCAGCGGAGTGGCTCTAGTGGCCGCCACCACCTATTCGGTGAGTGTGGCCCTTCTCATTTTCTCTGCTCTCACTGTGGCCGCACCTACCATACAATTGATCGCTGCTGGAAGAAACATCCTTATCTTCGACCCACTAGCGATGCTTTCACCTCCTCTTCGAAGCAGTCCGCCTCAGTGGTCATGTCTTCAGGTAGTGTCCACGCCGCTACTCAAGGTAAATGGCTGATCGACTCTAGTGCTACCAATCATATGACCGACAATCCTCAGTGTTTTTCTCTCCTAGAAAAGCATGATTGGTTGCCCCCAGTCTTTATTGCGGACGGCTCTCCCTCACCCGTCAATGGAATGGGAGTGGTTCAAGTCACTCCGTCTCTTCGCTTGGCGAATACCCTCTACTTGCCCAAGTTCCCTTGCAATTTATTATATGTTGCTTCTCTGTGCAACCAACTACAGTGTTCCGTCACACTCACTCCTACCTCTTATTCTTTTCAGAATCCGGGCTCCCAACACACGATTGTTACTGAGACTGGGAGTAGTGGCCTCTAATTCCTCGAAAACGTTTCTGTACTGTCCGCCTTATCCTCATCTTCTACTAATCTTCTCCAGTGGCACCTTCGTCTTGGTAATGCTCTTCCACGACTTCTTCGTCAGCTTCTACCCCACCTTCCTTTGTATAGTCCTTCTCTCAACTGTGATGCATGTCATCTTGACAAGCATCACTGCTCCTCCTTCCCACCGAAGCAAGGTCGTTGATCTTCCCGACCGTTTGATCTAATTCACTCTGATATCTGGGGTCCCGCTCCTACCCTCACCATAGGTCGGAATAGTTCATATTTTGTAAATTTTATTGACGATTTATCCCGTTGTACGTGGGTGTATCTCTTAAAAGATCGCTCTGAATTATTCAATGTATGAACATTCTTTTATTTTATCATTAAGAATCAATTTGATGTATCTGTTAAAATCTTCTGCTCTGATAATACAAAAGGAATATCTTAGTCAAGATTTTTTCTTTCTGTATGCAACATGATATTATTCATCAAATTAGTTGTGTCTATACCTTACAGCAAAATGGCGTGGTAGAACGCAAAAACTGTCACCTCCTCGATGTCGCGTGCACTCTGCTGACACAAATGCAGGTTCTTCGCTCCTATTGGGGCTATGTTGTTCTCATCTCCTGCTATCTCATCAATCGCATTCTCTCCACGGTTCTCCACGGCAAAACCCCATTCACCATTCTCTATCCGGGCAAGGATCCATTTGCTCTCCCTCTGCGTATCTTTGGGTGCACAACCTTTGTGCACTATCCCTCAACCACCCGTGACAAACTCTCAACACGGGTCACCAAATATGTCTTTTTGGGATACTCTACCACTTAGAAAGGTTATTGTTGTTTTGAATCGGTTGCACACAAGCAGTTCGTCTCTGCGGATGTAACATTTTTTTGAAAATGCATCCTACTTCTCTCACGACTCCTCTTCTCTTCCTGATGTTCCTGATTCTTATACCATACCCTCTGTCCCATCTACACCTGTAGAGATTTCTCCACCTCCGCTATCTCCACCATATCCTCCACCGTGTCCACCTACTGAGATATCTCCCTCCTCTCCGCAGCAATCTCTCTCTACTCCTGGGCCAGCTCTCTCTGCCACAGATGCCCCAAAAACTAAGTAACATGCTGACATGTATCTTCCCATTGCTCTTCGCAAAGGGGTGCAAATATATACCTAGCAATCGCTAGCTACTGTTATTTCCTATGCTCGTCTTACTCCTTCTTGCAGGACTTTTGCATTGGCGATCTCTGCCACTACCACTCCCCGCACCTACCAGGAAGCCCTTGCTATTCTGCATTGGAAGGCGGCCATGGATGATGAAATTTCCACCCTCACTGAGCGGGGTACATGGACCCTCGTTCCTCCACCGTTAGGCACCGATGTTGTTGGTTGTCGGTGGCTCTTTGTTGTGAAGTTTCGTCCAGACGGTAGTGTGGATCGTTATAAGGCACGCCTTGTCGCCAAAGGATTCACTCAGACTTATAGTATCAATTATTTTGACACCTTCTCTCTCATTGCTCGTCTCAGCACTATTCAGGTTCTCCTCTCTATGGTCGTCAACAAGGATTGGCCAATTTCCCAACTGGATGTCAAAAATGCCTTTCTCTATGGTGATATTCAGGATGATGTCTATATGGAGCAACCTCCTAGGTATGTTGCTCATGGGGATACTCAGGTATGCAGGCTGAAGAAGGCCATTTATGGCCTAAAGCAGAGCCCTCGGGCTTGGTTTGACAAGTTTAGTAGTATTGTGGTGGTCGTGGGTTTTACCAGGAGTTTGGCCGATCACTCATTTTTCGTTCGCAAAACCTCCCTAGGTCTGGTGGTTCTTGTAGTATATGTTGATGATATCCTTCTCACTGGATATGACCAGGCTGGGATAGACTTGATGAAGAAACATCTCTGTCAACACCTTGTCACGAAGGATATGAGTTCCCCAAGATACTTTCTGGGGATAGAAATCTCTCGAAAGGCCAACTCCTTTGTCCTCTCTCAACGAAAGTATACTCTTGATCTTCTTAAAGAGGTAGGGTTAACTGGAGCTAAACCTGCCCGATGCCCCATGGCTATTGGAGAAGATAAAACTTGGACAGATGACTTGCCTCCTCTATCTGATATTACGAGGTGCACGCGTTTGGTCAGCAAACTCATTTACATCACGGTAATCAAACCCGACATCTCCTATGTTGTATGCAAGGTTAGCCAGTTCATACAAATTCCTAGGGAGTGTCATATGTATTCTGCCTTGAGGATATTGGAACATATTAAAGCGGCGCCAGGTAAATGACTAATGTTTCAAAAGAATGGTCACTTGAAGGTTGAAGCATACTCAGATTCTAGCTAGCTGTGATGATGACAAAGAAGATCGTAAGTCCACATCGGGCTTTTGTACATTTGTGGGGGGAAACCTTGTGAGCTGGAAGAGCAAAAAACAATCTGTCGTCTCCAGGTCAAGTGCTGAAGCGGAGTATCGAAGTATGACATCGACCACATGTGAATTAAAGTGATTGCGGGCTTCATGCTTTACTTAGGAAAGGTCTAGCTACAACCATCTTCTACCTATATTTTGTGACAACAAAGCCGCTATATATCTCTAAAAATCTGGTCTTCCATGAGAGGTTAAAGCACATTAAAGTTGACTGTCATTTTATTCGGGAAGAGATTTTGAAGAAACAGATATGTACTCCCTTCGTTACCTCCGACAACGAGCTAGCAGATATCTTCACTAAGCTTATGTCTGCTTTCTTTTTCCACATTTGCAACAAGCTGGGCATGATTGATATATATGCTCAATCTTGAGTGAGAGTGTTTTTGCATGGAGTCCGGGAGGTCTGGCGATCTGCCTCTGGCGGCTTGGAGACCGGGTGGTCTGGCGGTCTGCCTCTAGCAGCTTGGAGACCGCGCGGTCTGGCATTTTCTCTCCGGTAATTTGGTAGGCGGTTGGTGTTGATTGGTGACCGGGCGGTCTGGCGGCTTGTCTTTGACGACTTGAAGACAGTGTCGGGTTGTCATCTGCACGTTGTAGTTGTCGTGCAGTTAGTATAACCGCACGACTTATGCGACTTGTATAAATATTTGTTCATGTAATTATTAGTCACACATTACTTATTTGTAATCTCTCCTCCATTTTATAAAAGGGAGGCAATACCTTTGTAATACACATAATTTTTGGATAATAAAATTCTGTTTGTCCAAATTTTCGGTATCTTTTTTCTTGTTTGCTCAAAGATGAAGGTTTCAGTAAATAGGTCTTAGATCAGGTGAGAGGGTTGGATCCTCTATTGAAAAGCAGTTCTTTTCTTGAGATATTCTTCTTAGGCATAACCGTATAGAGAACTCCTCAATTTAAAAGTAAGGGTCCTTACAATTGTAAGTCACTGTAGAATAATAAAGAGAATTGTTAAGACAAATCCAATTTAGATATATGCAAACCCAAACTCTTAAAACCAAGTCCTTTTTTGGTGGGTTTTTTCTATGCAAACCCTAGCAGAGAAATTGCAAACCATGCGGAATTAGAGAAGTCGTCATCGTCTGTCCCACCCCTTCTCTCGTCGCCCCTCCCGACGCCTCTCCCGCCACTTCTCTCATCTCCTCTCACGCCGCCTCTCCCGTCGTTAGTGGGTTGCGAGGCTTCTGGTGAGCGACTCGACACGTAGAAGACGGACAATTTTCAAGGTGAGCCAGATTTTGATTTTGTTTTCATTTTTTTCTACGCAAACTCTAGTTGGTTTTTTTTTCGTTTTGGATTGCAGATTTTGATTTTGTTTCATTGTTGTTGTCTTCCAAATTTCGTTTTTGATTTCATTTTCTAAATTTTGATTTTGCTTCTTTATTGATTATTGTTGTCTTCTAGATTTTGATTTCCTGTTGTATCCCAGGTTTTGATTTTGTGTTGTATTCCAGATTTTGTTTGTTAGTATTCAGTAATTAGTGTTCAGATTTTGATTGTTGTTGCTGTTGTAAATCAGATTTTGTTTTCGATGAAGTTTATTCATGTTCACACTTCAAACCCTTATATTCCCTTATATTTGGCAACATACGATGTTTATTATGCAATTCATTATTTTTTCTTTGATTTGGATGATGAGTGCTATCAATTTTCAATTCCAGATTTCACTTTGTTTTTTATTCTGATCTTATATGTGGAATGATCTTCGAAATTGTCTTTTAATTTTTGCAAGTTTTTATTGAAGTGGATATGTGATTGTTACGAGCTATTGAATGCCATGAACTTAGTATTTTTGGTTTCTATGTTATAACTATGTTATTTTGTTGAACTGTTGTGATGAAAATGTTATTAATTATTTGATTATGTAATTTATAGTATTGATTAGTTGTTAATAATTTTGATTTATGATTAATATTGTGGTTTGCACCGAATAATTTTCAAAATATATGATTTGTTGTTAATAATGATTTGCTTATATCCAAATTTAATTTGTGTTTGAACATGTGTGCAAGCAGCTCAGTATAAGATGTGCTGAATCAAAGTGATGATAATTAATATGTGTTTAAATTTATTAATAAAATGAAATAAAGAATAGTTTAAAATTGCTAATTCTTTATTTAATGACTAAGTAAATTATAAACTTAAGTGAAATCTTTTTTACAGCTCATAAAAGTGAATGAGCTAAATTAGATGATAATATAATAAATTAGGGCGATTGTTATTAGCACTATACTTTTGAATATTCGAACTATATTTACTCCTAATTTTTCGCGCTTTTTAAAAATATTTCTTGTACATGCATTTTTAGGAAAAGTGTTCAACATGAAAGTTGTAGATCTCGATGTAACACTTTTCATAAAAATGCATGTATAATGCGTATTTCTAAAAGGCGCGAAATCTGAGCGTATTTCCTAATGTACATCTTGTACATGCATTTTTAGGAAAAATGTTCAACACGAAAGTTGTAGATCTCGTCGAGATCTACAACTTTCGTGTTGAACACTTTTCCTAAAAATGCATGTACAAAGAGTATTTTCAAAAGAAGCGAAAAATTAAGAGTAAATATAATGCAAAAATTCAAAAATATAGTGCTAATAACAATCGCCTAAATTAGATCGTGATTATATAAAAATTTATGGTCAATGATAAGTCTTCTCAACAGCTGTTTTTTTACGGAACAGCTGTGTGGTGACTATTGAAAATTAAAATTATTATAAATATAATTAAAATGCTTGTAGTATCTCTAAGCTTATATATACCATAAATAATGTTGAAACAATAAATATCACATCCCATAAAATATTTATATATAAAAATACGAGTGACAGGGCCTTCGGCCCTCGTGCCCGGCGCAACAGTACTCAGTTGTGGCGGCGGGCTATGCCCGACCCCGGCAGGCTTCGCACGCGCCCTCCGCCCGCCCAAGGCGGCTCCGCCCGCCCACGGCGGGGCTTTGCCCGCCCAAGGCCGACTTCGCGCCTATGTAATACATTATAATATATATTTAAATAAAATATTATAAATATAATATATATTATATATATTTATATAATATATTTATTTATATTTATTATATAATAACCCCCGCCCCCCTTTTTTGCACAGCCCCGCCGTCCCTCCCTCCCCCCACTGCTGACCGGCGGGGCTGGGCAAAAAAACGGGGGGGGGGGGGGGGGGGGGGGGGGGGGGGGGTTGGTGGATTTGGGATTGAGGAGAGAGAAGGAAGAGGGAATTTTTGGGAAAATTTTATTTGCAGTCCAGATCTGATCGATCAAACTATTTAGATCTGCCTAATGTCTTATTTATCTTGACATAGAACATAAAACGATACTTATTTTTAATATAGTATCGATAGTGATTTTGTCAAATATTAATTTCACTGAAAATATGAATTGAAAGTTCTCCCATAAAATATGAATTAACAGTTCCCGTAAGTTTTTTAAGTGCAATCAGGAAGATTTTGACCAAGGACACGGAGGCAAGCCAACCTGGTCGAGCGAGCCACGCACACCAAGTCGTGCTCGCCTCAAAGGCCCAAAAACACCCCCCGAAAGGCGAGCGAAGCCAAGCGCATACGCACGCGCGAGCAGTGGGCACGTGCCCGCGCGAGAGACGAGAGCGCACGGGCAGCGCGCATGCGCGAAGCCCTCCCCCCCCCCCCCCCCTCCGCGTGCGCCGGCATGTGCGTGTGGGCGCCCTAGCGCGCGCCGACGGCCACCGCCGCCACCATCGTCGGGCAACTTGCCCGGGCTGTCCAGACTGCTGGGGGTACGCCCGTCTTTTCATGGAAATGGGCAATCCAGGTGACCGGAATGGAGCGACGTCATTCACTGACTCAGGATCCAGCCCGAAACAATTATCAGTGTATCCCTCCAGAAAACTATAAAAAAGCTTCAGGCTTTCATTTGAAGACAAACAACTCCAGAGATTAGAGATAACTCTGAAATTTTCCGGCGAGAATGTGAGACTTAGATCATTTCTCTATTTGGAACTCGTTTTGCTCCCTCTCTAGCATGCACAATGTCTGACGCTCACTTGGACGCTTTTGTGAGCTCGAGATAGGCACTAGAAAGTGCTCCTATGGATGCTTGCGCTCTCCAAGGCTTCAAGAACTTAGCGTTTTTCTCCACCAGGGCGCTCTCATCCAAGCTTTGTGGATGCTCTAAGCCAAACTTCGTGGACGCACCCATCCAAGCTGTGTGGACTTGGTTTATTTTCAGTGTTTTCTCTATTCAAAGCTTGTAACTAAGATGTGATATGTCCGCCCTCTGAGGGGACTTTCAATACTTGTAAACTCAAGATAAATAGTGGATTTTGACCCGACACAGATTTGTCCACGTGGTTTTTCATTCTTTCTGGGTTTTCCACAGTAAAAAAAAGCTAGCCATATGCCTTTGTTGATAGATTTTCATTGACTATTTGCGTGCCTGGTCCAACTCCAAGCTAAGACGGTCTGATTCTCTTTACCGGAGGAAAACTGGGTGACCCGCAACAGTTTAGTGTCGTCTGTGGGAAGGTGTTCCCAAAGCTCTAAGGAAACTCGAAGGATAGCGCGTCCCTGCACAAATTTCCCACATCCAGCTGAGATGACGAAAGAAAGCGCACACACTACAAATCAAACAAATTGCAAGGAATTTTACAAGCCTCCAACAACTCGCCTGCCACCAACACACCATTCCTTGAGGAGATAATCGACATGCTATCATCATCGATGGAGGTGTGAATGCACAAGATAGAGGAGCGTCAAGTTCAAGCGCTCACCCTACTAGGGGACTTAGGGGCTATTAAGCCCTCGGCTGTATATCTAGTGGATACCAGTCAGGGATCATTCCCTTCCTTCCACCGCTCGCTCAGTGGAGTGGTCACACTACGTCCCTTGAATGAGCTTGGGGGCGCCGGCCGTAGGAGGCATCACCCCGAGAAAGCACTCCTCCAGCAAGAATAAGGCAGCCAAGGAGAGAAGAAGGAGAGTAATTTGAGACCAATGTCAAGGAAAGGCAATAGACACTTATGTGGAACCTCGCAGGATGGGGAGTAACAACACTTCACCCTACTCAGTGCTTCTCACACAGAAGTCCTAGAGGCCATCAGGAACCACCCTCTACTTCGGAGGCCCGAGGCGCTCCCCCGTGGCAAGGGAGACCAATCCCAATAATGTTATTATCGCTGAAGTCACAAGCATGATACAGAGGAATAAATGCGCTTAAAGGAGGATGTCAAGCGGCTCGTGCGCCTCAGCCTTCTCAAGGAATTATAAGGGAAGAAGACGCCAATACAGCTTGCCACAACTAAGCCCACAAGAAAGCAGGCCTACAGAGGACCTTCCCAGGAACAGGTCAAGGGCCGACTGGGTAAACCCCTCCCAGCGTGTTAGGATCTTCGTCAAATCCACAACACATACGAGCAATCATCAGAATCATTATTATTGAGGTGAGCGTAATATTGATCGATGACTATATATCCGCCAAAGTACTATTTTTATCAACCCGACTCCAACTAGGGATCTTTGGG
The DNA here is from genome assembly GCA_039583875.1 of Platanthera guangdongensis. Taxonomy (NCBI): domain Eukaryota; kingdom Viridiplantae; phylum Streptophyta; class Magnoliopsida; order Asparagales; family Orchidaceae; genus Platanthera; species Platanthera guangdongensis. The sequence continues at coordinate 146,518,226 of CM077154.1, forward strand.
AGGGATGTCTAGCCGAGCGTAGGGGGCGCGCACATCATCGGGCACACAACAATCCCCATCTTAGGAAGTGTCATGCTACCAATAACTCTGGGAGTTCCTCCGACGCAAGCCACATATGACATTCAGTTTGTCAACATACAAGCCGCCTCAACATACAGTGCCATCTTCCTAGGACCATTACTAAGGGAGCGCCTGGCGAACGCACTTGCATAGGTCATCACATTGAAATCAGCTCACACAACGCAACTCTCAAAGACGTCGTCAAGACTTAACACAAAAATCCCATCAAGGGAACTACGCCGCCACAATTTACTTTCCTGCAACTAGTGGAATAACAAGCCGCTCGACCGGACATGTGCACCCATTGTATTCTCCTTCAACTCTAAGCAGTGGATTTTGATTTCAAAATGTGCCAACTATTTTGGAACTTTCTACTAACGATGCAAGAAGGAAAAATGTGCCCATGCATCTCCACTTGGACGGACCCCAGTCCTCCTGAGGCGCGAATGAACAAAGGTCCACCTGGACGGACCCCGGTCCTCCTAGGGCACGAACGAACAAAGGTTCTTTTCCACCTCCACCTGGATAGATCTCAGTCCTCTTGAGGTGCGAATGAACAAAGGTTTTTTGCCACCTCCACATGGATGGACCCTAATCCTCTTGAGGCGAAAATGAAAAAAGGCTCTTCGCCACCTCCACAAGGACGGACCCCGGTCCTCCCGAGGTGCGAATGAACAAAAGTTCTTTGTCACCTACATTTGTTCAGACTATGGTTCTCCTGAGGTGCGAACAAACAAAGATTCTTCACTAGCTCCACCTGGACGAACTCTGGTTCTTCTAAGAAGCAAACGAAAAAAGATTCTTCGTCACCTCCACCTGGACGGACCCCGGTTATCCTAAGGCGCTAACAAATAAATGTTATTCTCCACCTCCACTTGGACGGATCTCGGTCCTCCCGAGGGATGATCGAACCAATTTCTTCCCTACCACTGCCCAACGTGGAACCCAAGTCCTTACTAGCCACAAACAAGCTAACGTTCGTCATCCAACTCAAACGTCGATTTTGTCTCTCTTATTTTCTCTTTCTTCCCTCGTTCTTTATAAATAGGGGGCAAACCCTTGTATTATTTGTCAATTTGGAGCAATAAAAAATCCTTTATTTACATTTTTCTCACATCAACCATGACTTTGCATTACTATATTTGTAGGGATGCATCTCATTTTGATCCAGATTTCATGGTCTGTGATGATGACAAAAATTCACGTGTGGGTGTTCGTGAAATGATTGCATTGCATGACAACATTGCAGAACAGTTGTATCAAGCTAATACGTAGTTTGCCAACTTTAAATTCCTGTCTTTCAATGTTGTTGCGGACCAACTCGACGTCTCGATTGGGCCGGAATTCTTGGACCGTCTTAGCTCTCGGGACGGTCGAGCACGCACATAGCTAAATGAGTAGGTTGATTGTACACAAGCAGTTTAAACGTGGAAAAACCCCTCAACTGGGTAAAAAACCACGTGTCTGGACCTATGCCGGTCAAAATCCATTATTTCCGGGTGGTTACAACTAGTTTGTGAAGTTGAGGGTGACAAGCCACCTCTCGTTACAATTATTGGGTGAGAGAGCACTTTGCACGCGACGGACGATAGGCCGTCGCGCCGGGAGTTGTTACAGATTGCGCCTTGTGCCGGTGGTCTTTGGATAGCGACTTGCTGATTCTGGGAGAGAGGCGGCACACTTGGTCTTGCAGTTGTTGGGGCCGCTTGGAACTTGGGCGATTCGGCTTCTCCATGTGGTTGCGACTTGACCCGCTAGTGGCTTAGGTGTGGCTCGAAGGTGGCTCGGAGGTGGCTCGTAGGAGGAAACTGGCAGAGTTTCGACCTGAGGAAGAAGAAGACTCTGAAGAGAAAGATCAGGAGAAGATATCAGAAATGAGGAGGCCTGGGGCTTCTTTTATAGGCTCCAGGAGGTCGTTACAGTAGTTACACGGCTATCTGCACGCCGTAACTAATTTCATAAATATTTCTAGTATAGTTCTCGATGCGAGTATGCAGCTATTTGGAGTCCGCTACTAATAAAATATTTAAATATTAAATAAATCCCCCACTAACCCGGTGGTTAGTGGGTGGTTATGTGTGGATCGAACGACTGAGGACACTTCTCCTCGATCGGACGGCGGGAGCGGGCCTCCAAGGGTAGCTGGCAATCACGCCGCTGCCTTCGCCGGGGGAGGTCGCCATCAGCCGAGGAGGGGCGACCGGCCCGGCCACCCCTTGGCCGCAAGGCGACGACCAAGGAAGGGGCGGCCAGGTTGGCCTCCCCTCGGCCGCAAGGCGGCGGCCGAGGATGGGGCGACTGGCTTGGCCGCCCCTTGGCCACAAGGCGGCGACCGAGGAGGGGCGGCTGGCTTGGCCGCCCTTTGGCCACAAGGCGGCGACCAAGGAAGGGGCAGCCGGAAGTCACCCCTTGGCAGCGAGGCGGCGGCCGGGGAGGGGCGGCCTGCTTGGCGGAACTTTGGCCGCAAGGCAGCTGCCAAGGAAGGGGCGGTCAGCGACCTCCCCTTAGCCGCGAGGCGGCGACCAAGTATGGGCGGTCGGCTTGGCTGCAAGGCGGCGACCAAGGAGGGGTGGCCGGCTTGGCCGCAAGGCTGCAGCCAAGGAATGGGCGGTCGTCGGCCGCCCCTTGGCCGCGAGGCAGCGACCAAGGAGGGGCGGCCGGCTTGGCCGTGAGGCGGCAGCCAAGGAGGGGCAGCGGGCTTGGCCACCCCTTGGCCTCAAGGCGTAAGCTAAGGAAGGGGCGGCCTGCGGCCGCCCCTTGGCCGTAAGGCGGCGGTCGCCCCTTGGCCGCAAGGCGGTAGCCGGGACGGGGTGGTGGCCAGCAATCGATGGGGAGGCGCCGGTGGCATTTCCTTTGGTGTGCATAATGAGATCGGTGCGCGGGAGGATCGGGTGCGGTGATCGCGTGCGCGGTTGAACACATGATACCACTTCTTTTGGGTGGAGATCATGGAGGCGTGGCTATGTGCACCCCTTATCTTCTATAAAATTCCAACAATTCCCCCCCCCCCCCAGATCCTTGATGCACGAGGCCCCTTCAGACGAAGAAAAATAAGGATATTGTTTTGTTCACTTTCATTGTGTCGATGGTGGCTAATGCGCAAAAAATAGATATATATAATGCAATGCAAGTATATGCGTCACGTCAAGTAATGAAATAGAAAGTAGAGTGTCGAATCCACAAACACAATATTTTACTTAAGCTTATGAGTACTAGTAATGTTCCTTTCTGCTAAGTCAAGCAAAATCATACTTTTATAAAACCAAAATAAAACTAACATACGAAACTCAATTACTGAGAATAGATAATGAAGAGAAATACGAGCTTTGTATATTGATCCTTATTCTTGGCTTACCTATGTGAGAAAATACAAGTGAACTTAAATTAGTTATTATCATGCCGAAATTTGAATAATTGAAAGTTTTATTATCCAAAAAGTGTATCTTTACAATGGTATGACCTCCCTTTTATAGAATGGAGGAGAGAGGAGAGAGTACATGTAAACAATGTGGGACTAAAATTTTACATAGTTGTGCGGCTAGAAATAATTTAAACCAAACAGGCCACGCGGTTAGACAAATGTGCTAACCGCTCGGCAACACCAGAAGAAGGAGCACAAGTCGCATTGGGAGACCGCTAGACCGCCCGGTCTACAAACAGCAACAGTCTGGAAACAAATCGCTGGAGAGAATTTGATAGACCGTACAGTCAACAACCCGCCGGACTTAGACCGCCCGGTCTTGTACTTCAACACTCCCCCTCAAGCTGGAGCATAGATATCAATCATGCCCAGCTTGTCATAAATGTGGAAGAAAGAAATAGAAACCAGCTTTGTGAAGATATCTGTCAACTGTTTGTCGGATGTGACGAACAGAGTACAAATCTGTTCTTCAAGACCTCTTCCCGAATGAAATGACAGTCAATTTCTATATGTTTTGTTCTCTCATGGAAGACTGGATTTTTGGATATGTATATAGCGGCTTTGTTGTCATAGAACATAGGAAGAGGATAGTCATAGGCCTCTCCTAGGTCAAGCATGAGAGCACGCAACCATTTTAACTCACACGTGGTTGATGCCATACTCTGATATTCGGCTTCTGCACTGGATCTGGAGACAACAGACTGTTTCTTACTCTTCCAGCTCACAAGATTTCCTCCAACAAATGTGCAAAAACCTGATATAGATTTACGGTCGTCTTTATCATCCGCATAGCTTGAATCTGAGTAGGCTTTAACTCTCAGATGACCATTATTCTGAAAGAGTAGCCCTTTTCCTGGTGCTGCTTTGACATACTCTAATATCTTCAAGACAGATTGAAGATGGCATTCCCTAGGAGCTTGCATGAACTGACTAACCTTGCCTACAGCATAGGAGATGTCGGGTCTAGTCACCGTGAGATAAATGAGTTTGCCCACCAGACGTTTGTACCTCGTAATATCATATAGAAGAGGCAAGTCATCAGTCCAAGTTTTGTCTTCTCTAGTAGCCATGGGATACCGGGCCGGTTTGACACCAGTCATTCCTGCCTCTTGTAGAAGATCAAGAGCATACTTTCGTTGGGAGAGAACCAACGAGTCAGGCTTCCGAGAGATTTCTATCCCCAAAAAGTATTTCGGGGAGCCCATATCCTTCGTGACCAGGTGTTGACAGAGGTGTTTCTTTGTCAAGTCCACCATAGCCTGGTCATCGCCAGTAAGAAGAATATCATCCACATACACTACCAAAACCACCAGCCCCGAGGAGGTTTTGCGAATAAATAAGGAGTGATCGGCCGAACTCCTTGCAATGCCGATGGCAGCCACAATGCCACTGAACTTGTCAAACCATGCCCAAGGGCTCTGTTTTAGGCCATAGATAGCCTTCTTCAACCGGCATACTCGTGTCTCCCCCTGAGCAACATACCCAGGAGGTTTATCCATGTAGACATCCTCCTGAAGATCCACATAGAGAAATGCATTCTTGACATCAAGCTGAGAAATGGCCCAAGCCCTGTTGGCAGCCACAGAGAGAAGAACCCGGATGGTGCTGAGGCGAGCAACCAGAGAGAAAGTATCAAAGTAATTAACCCCATAAGTCTGAGTGAAGCCTTTGGCCACCAGCCGGGCCTTGTAGCGATCCACAGTACCGTCGGGGCGAAACTTCACAACTAATACCCAGCGACATCCAACCACATCAGTACCCACTAGTGGAGGAACAAGGGTCCAGGTACCCCTTTCAGTAAGAGTGGCGATCTCTTCATTCATGGAAGATTTCCAATGAGGAATAGCAAGGGCCTCCTGGTAGGTGCGGGGAGTGGCAGTAGCCGAGATAGCCAAGGCAAAACACCTGCGAGAAAGAGTAAGCCGATCATAAGAAACAACTGCCGTAAGCAGGTGTTGAGGACATGTATGCACCCCTTTGCGAAGAGCAATGGGAAGATCTAGGTCGACTCGGGCCTCAGTGACCGGAGCGTCCGTGGCGGAGAAGGCTGGCCTGGGACTGGAGAGAGACAACTGCGGCGAAGAGGGAGAAGGTGGAGGAGGTATGTAGGAGGGAGGAGGAGACGTAGTAAGAGGGGAGATGTCGATAGGCATGGAAGGAACGAAGGGAGATGTTGGAGAATCAGAGACATCAGGAGGAAGAGGGGAGTTAGGAGAGAAGTAGGACGCATTCTCGAAGAAGGTCACATCTGCAGAGACAAATTGCTTACGCAGAACGGGGTCAAAACAACAATAGCCTTTTTGAGTGGTAGAGTAACCCAAAAAGACACACTTGGTGGAACGGGGGGAATGCTTGTCACGGGTGGCAGACAGAGCGTGTACAAAAGCCTTACACCCAAAGACACGGAGAGGGAGAGGAAATGGTTCCTTGCTTGGGTAGAGAATGGAGAAGGGGGTCTGGCCGTGGAGAACCGTAGAGGGAAGACGATTGATGAGATAACAGGCGAGGAGAACAACATAGCCCCAGTAGGAGCGAGGCACCTGCATCTGTGTCATGAGGGTGCGAGCGATATCAAGGAGGTGATGGTTTTTACGCTCCACCACCCCATTTTGTTGGGAGGTGTAAACACAGCTGGTCTGATGAATAAGACCATGTTGCATACAAAAAGAGGAAAACTCATGACTAAGATATTCCTTAGCATTATCAGAGCGAAAGACTTTAATATAAATATCAAACTGAGTTTTAACCATATAATAAAAGGATTGCCAGACAGAAAAGAGTTCAGAGCGATCTTTTAATAGATACACTTAGGTACATCTAGAGAAATCATCAATAAAAGTTACAAAGTAGGAACTACCCCGACCAACGGTGAGAGTGGGAGCAGGACCCCAGACATCAGAATAAATGAGATCAAACAGGCGAGAAGAGCCACGACCGTGCTTCAGCGGGAAGAAGGAGCGATGATGTTTGCCAAGCTGACATGCATCATAGTTGAGCGAAGGACTGGTCGGAGGTAAGTGGGGCAGAAGCTGACGAAGAATCCGAGGAGGAGGATGCCCAAGGCGAAGATGCCATTGAAGCAGATCTGTAGAAGAGGAAGAGGAGGCAGACAGAGCAAAAACATTATCGAGGAAGTAGAGGACTCCGCTCTCAGTCTCAGTAGCAATCGTCCGTTGGGTCCTCGGGTCCTAGAAAGAACAAGAAGTTGGAGTGAATAAGACCGAACACTGAAGTTGCTTGCATAAAGTAGTAACGGATAATAAATTGCAAGGGAACTTCGGGACATAGAGGGTGTTCGACAGGCGAAGCGACGAGGTGACTTGAACCATGCCCGTCCCATGAACCGGGTAAGGGGAATCATATGTTTCGAGGAGTGAGATTCAGTGAGGATTGCAGGTCATGTGATTTGTAGCACCAGTCAATCAGCCATTTACCTTGGATAGCAACGTGGGCACTACCTGAAGTCGTGGCCACAGAGGCAGACGGCCGAGAGGAGTCGGAAGTTGAGGAAGATGCATCACCGGAGGGGCGAAGGTGAGGATGTTTCTGCCAACAACGGTCAACAGAATGGCCGGTACGACCACAGTGAGAGCAGAGGAACCTGGACGAACCCCGCCCGCCTGAGTGGCTGCGGCCACTAGTGCCACCCCTCTGAGCCTGGTGAGCATAGGAGTCCTGTGGAGGAGGAGAGGACAACAGAGGACGCTGGAGCAGCGAAGTAATAGCAGCGATGCGAGCCACGATGGCATCCAAAGTAGGAGACTCTGCCTCGCCCAAGATCTGCTGGCGGATCATATCAAAGGAGTCGGGAAGGTGCAGAAGATAACAAACAACCAGGAGTTCTTGGAAGTGCTTGTGCTGCTCTGCCAAGTCCGCGGAGAAGGGGAGATTCTGGAGAATCTCGGCGCCAAGAGCCTGAACCTGCTAATAAGGTGCAGCAGGAGACATAGAAGGGCGGGCAAAGAGGTCCGCATAGAGAGTATAAATGCAGGACGTCTGCCCCCCCTCCGAATAGAGAGCAGCAAGGTGAAGCCATGCAGCTTTGACAGTCTCATCATGGTGGATGACGGGAAGGCATTCATTAGAGAGGCTGTTGGCCAGCCAAGTGCGGACAAGCGCATCACTCGCATTCCAGTCATCAAATTAAGCAGAGTTAGGAGGAGGAGTGTCATCGGTGAGGTGATGAAGTTTGCGCTGAGAGCGAAGAAGAAAGGTGAAAGAATGCTCCAATCCAGATAGTTGGAACCAATTAATTTTGAAACGGTGTCAAGGTTTCCGGAAGGAGTAGGAGGAGGAGGAGCCACAAGAGTGGTGGAGGAAGAGATGACGGGGGGTGGAGAGACCGGAATTATCCATAGAGAAACATAGGAAACTGCACGAGTAGAAGAGAAGGCGCGCGGATAGAAACGGGATTAAGCCGCGCTAACAAAGGAGGAGGCTGCGACGAGAGAAGAAGACCGCAGCGAAAAAGACAAAACCGCAGCGGGCTAAAGAGAAGAAGCTGCAACGGTCACGGTGTCAGCACACCAGCGGTAAGAGGAGCCACGACCAGGAAGCATACCAAAGCACAGGGAAGAAGTCGCGCGAACAGGGAAGAGCGCGCGAACAAAAGAGAGAGAGCTGCCGAACAGAGAAGAGAGAGGAGAAGGAAAGAGAGCCTGCGAAAATAGGTCGCAGAAAAGAGGGAAGGAAGTCATGCAAACAGGGCAGCGACAAGGCAAAGAAGCCACGTGGACAGAGAACAAGCCGCGCGGACAGAAAAGCCAACGGAATCAGGTCGAATCGCAACCTGGCTCTGATACCATGTGAGAGTAGCGAACAAACGACTAGAAAACAAGCCGAAATTTGAATAATTGAAAGTTTTATTATCCAAAAAATGTATCTTTACAAAGGTATGACCTCCCTTTTATAGAATGGAGGAGAGAGGAGAGAGTACATGTAAACAATATGGGACTAAAAATTTACATAGCTATGCGGCTAGAAATAATTTAAACCGAACAGGCCGCGCGGTTAGACAAATGTGCTAACCGCTCGGCAACACCAGAAGAAGGAGCACAAGTCGCATTGGGAGACCGCTAGACCGCCCGATCTACAAACAGCAACAGTCTGAAAACAAACCATTGGAGAGAATCTAATAGACCGTGCGGTCAACAACCCGCCAGCTTAGACCGCCCGGTCTTGTACTTCAACAAAACCAAAATAAAACTAACATACGAAACTCAATTACTGAGAATAGATAATGAAGAGAAATACGAGCTTTGTATATTGATCATTATCCTTGGCTTGCCTATGTGAGAAAATACAAGTGAACTTAAATTAGTTATTATCTTATGGAAATCCTAAACCCGCGAAGAGCATCTCTCGATTTCATCATTGTGTTGTGCACATTTAGTGAGTAGCTTGAAATACAAGTTACATAAGTAAACATATGTATAAAAGTGAGGATCTTAACTCCACAACTAGAACGATAACGATACGATAAATCATATGTAGCCAAATTAAATTCTCGAAACTTACGAACGCAGCTTTCGCATATAAAATGCAGTAAAAAGCACAAGATGGTAATTTCTTATCGTCGTCACTAAAGAAGAGACTGAAATTTAAGATAAAAACTAACAATAAATTAGTTGTTCATGTAAGCATTAAGGCAAACTTCAGATAGTTCACAACATACAAAACTCGTTAGAGGATTAGTTTCTCATAGCCATAATCACATGATATTGCAACAGTACATGAGCAGTCATGGTAACATAAGATTTATGAATAACAAACAAAATGGTCTCCGAGATAGCTTGTTAACTCGTCTTGGTACAAAGGAAGTTGTCACTGAAACCTCTGCACTCCTTCCTGATCAACCTTTCAACAGTCTCCTAGCACCCAAAGATCAAAGTATCGCCTGAAATTCTACATCCAAGTCACTACTCTCCTTTTCTGATTCTCCTCTCTTCCGATCTCTCTATGGTTCTTTCCTTTTAGTAATTATTTCTTCTATATATAATGATTCGCCTCTTTTAGAGCCTCTTTTTTGCTGAAGGGATGCCTCCTTTCGGTCTTATAATCGTCACCAATTTGAATTTCAAAACTCCAGATTTCCGTGAGCACATTGTTGCAACAACTTTGTCTCTGGAAATTAAGCATAATTAGGCAGTAAAAAATTTGTTGAAACAACTTTTTCTTAGTACTAGAGTTGAATACATTTTATTTCTCCAGAATGATTCCTTTTTTGTATTTTATAAAGAAAGCTTCATATTCTCATATTTAAAACCTGAATTATATCAAAATACAATTTAAAACCTCTTTTACTTGATTCAATGATAGTTTGCTACTTTTAAAGGATGAAAACATGTAAATAAACAGATGAAATAACTTCTTTTTGTGGAGTTATCACACCCTCATACTTAAACATTTGCTAGTCCCTAGCAAAGATGAATTATGCCACAAAATTAGGGAAAAGAATAACCATCAAGATATTAACTTAAAATGACCCTTCTCTTGAAGTTAATCAATAAAAACTAACTCAAGAAATTCACTTCAACCAATTGGTAAACATATCAATCATTAAGATTTCAAGCATTCGCTCATCAATTAGTTGGATAAACGATAAAGCTCAAATAAGATTTCTGGTGAGTGTGTGCTATTCCTTAGAATCATTTACTCTCTCGCAACTGCTTCTCACTAGACTTTCACAACAATAGGCTAAGATAGAGACATAAACAAAAGTTACGACTTAGCCTTCACAAAAGTTCAGAGTTTAAAGGAGAGAAAGTCATAAGAGCTATCAAAGTTGAGGTTCTAGGCTTGATTAGAATTGTATGACTTGAATCTGGATAGTAGAGATGCATTGCCCTAGATATTTTAATCTTAGAGACTCTCCAAATTATGGGGTGTATTTTTTCTAACAACACAAATTTTGTTTTTTATATGCATAGTAGGGATCATTCCAAGTATGTGTAAACATACTTAGACCTCATATCACTATGTCATACACACCTTATTATTATTATTATTATTATTTTATATACACCCATAAATGAGAGATATACTAGATTAGCGAACTTATGCATAGAATAGTAGGTATCAAGATGACAAAGGCAATCTTAAGAGAGTTGGTTGAAGATAGGCAATAAGTCTTGAAGTGATTAAAAGATTGTCTTATTTATTTCTCACCAATGAATTACCAAAACTTACGTCTTAGAGTCCATCATCACCTCAGTTCTCGTTTTTATCCTTCACCATTATTTGGTAAACTCAGCAAAAATATGTTGATAAGAGGTAAACTCTTTTAGGGAATATTGTGAGTGGAAGAAATTATTAAAAGTGTTTTAACACATCTTATTAATTTTTTAAGATTGACCAAACCACCAATCAATTAAATATGAAAAACTTTAATAGCCAAAAGGAAAAAATTGATTAAACATAAGTATAAGGGTACTCAAGCTAACAAGAGGACGAGTTATTCTTTTTCCCAATTGATAGAGGTGAACCCACCCCCATACTTAAAAGTTTGCTAGACCCTAGCAAGATGCTTAAATAAAGAAAGTAATCAAGCAACATTTTAATCATGCTTTGGGTAAGTATACAACAAAGAGAAAGTTAAAACAAGGTGAAATCAAGCAAAGAAGAATATTTAGACAGGAATACTCCCCTGAAGTCACAATCTGGAACATCGACTAATATGAATTGCACTTGTCGTGGCATGAGAATGTCATCTTTAACTCCATGCCATTGATGAATTCCTTCGAACTAAAGTGTGTCATGTCTCATATATGCATAAAACATGAAAGTTCACAATAGAGTGAAACAAATTTCACAATGTCAATATGAGAGAAACACAAATAATCATACATTCCACATAAGTTATATGACAAGATGCAAAAGTTGGCATTGTCTTTCCCATGCTATGAATTTCACAAAATTTGACATCGTAAAGCAATAAAGGATAAAAGCATTAAAATGTTCACAAAAGTTCTATAACAAAATATAATCCAAAGTTATCCATCAAAATCGCATAGATTAATATAAGATCAAAGTTCTTCAGTCATTTTTGTCATCATCACCGTCGTATGCACCATCGTCTGCAATCACAACAATGTCTTCGGTTGGATCAACAACCTCTCCGTCGGAGTCCAAAAAGTAGCTGACACTGTTAAACCTGTTCTTCTAAGCGAAAGTTACTTCCGCAACTGGGATCTTGGCCTTCTTCAGCAGCTTAACCTGATCGTTATGCAATGCGTCCAATCTTGATTCAAAATAGAGGTGTTGGGCTCGTTGATAGTTCTTTTTGTACTCCAGATTATTCATGATACACTCCTTATCATTTTAATCAAAAACACCTGCTGTGGGCTGCATGGAGGGGAGTTTAGGAGATTCTGTGCCCGCATCTTTTTTTGTTGAGGGAGTGTCATTGGTGGAAACTGAAACTTTAATATTATTTGTAATCACTGTATCCATAATATGGCGACCTACTTTGGTCACCACATCGTTCTCCGTTGCTACTACCCCCACAACCCTACAAAGCTCTGTGATCAACGTTGGAAACTAGGGCTGCCACACGTTCTCTTCCCTAGACTTAAAACGTATATGTTCTGAAATAATCTCCCCCATATTTATGTGCATCCCTCTCAATATCATGAACAATAGAATTACCCAAGGTAGGGATATACTATTTGAATGTTTGGTTGACATTATGCTTGCATTAATGAATATAACCAGACCTTTGCTTCTCTAGATAAAAAAGTAGACTTCAGAGTGTGATTGCTCTTATTGGTCCATTCTACCACAGTGTTGTGACAAATAGTGGCAACCATTTCATCGGGTGTTGCATGAGTAACATCAGCACTAACTACATCAGACTCTGGGCAAGGAAGATTGAAATATTCATTGATGAATTCAGCCAAAAAATTGATCGTTTTGCCCCTTACAATGACAGTGTTTCCCTCTGACATTTGGGCATTAGCATAGAAATCGTGGACCCATGGTAGTATAGCCGAACTGCGAGGATGACAAAGAGAATCCCATTTGAGTTTTTTTATTTGATCAACATAGTGAATGCCCAATCCTCCAGCTTCAAGCTTAAATCCCCTCTCAAAGATAATGGGAGTAGTTCTTAGTACCTATACTTGAAGCATTGCTCCCTCATTTATGAATCTCGCTGGTTTGTGCGTGAACTTCTTCTTTTGCCCTTTCCTTGGCGATGACTTTTCTGCAGCTGGCATGGGCTCTACCTCCATCACTTTCCCTTTCCGAGTAATCAACATGTTTTCTTCTTCGCTCATGAATTATGCCGGTTTGTGTGCGAGCTCCTTCTTTCTCCCTTTCCTTGGTGATGACTCTTTTGTCGCTGGCTCGGGCGCTACCTCCATCAGTTTCCCTTTCCGAGTAATCGTCATGTTTGCTCCTTTGCGCTGGTCGTGCCGAATCGCTCCACTGCAGTAATTTTGTCGGCCTCACCGTAAAACCTAATTTCTATCGCAAGGAGGGGAGGATGGGTTAAAAGCTAGATACTAAAATATTGCTCGCTCGACCAACTCAAATTAACAACCACCAGTCTGAACCGCAATTATAAATTATCTGGCATCGCCTACGTGAATTTCCAGATAACAAAATGTTGCAACAACCTCTTGTTCTGTTACAACAGACCCTATGCAAAACGCAGAAGGAGATTTCGGCTAAAAGAGAGAATTTGTAATCTAGTAATTAAATGCGCCCTAACAAGCAACATAAGAATAAAATAAAATAAAAAAACTCGAACTAAAAATAATAGAGAGAGTTGGGTTGCCTCTCCCAATAAGCGCCTGAGTTTTAGTCCCGATAGGACTTCTATTCCTTATCAATTTTCGAAGATGAATGATGATTTTTTTAAATCATCCTTATTGCTGGTATAAATTTTAAGTCTTTGCTCATTAACCTTGAATTCTGATCCATCTGTTTCGTTACAGATTGTGACCTCACCATAAGGGTGAACTTCCTTGATTAAAAACAGTCTCATCTTGCCCGGTGGAAAAATGACATCGAGTACTGGGCCAATAATTTGAGCGATGCGTCCTAGGTTTTGTTCTTCAAGTGTAGAAACCATAGGATCAGAAGTATTGGGATTGCTTCTTATAATCATAAATCATAATAAATATGTCTAAATTATTTTTTGAAAAGTACTGAATCGAAAATAAATATCTGAATCTGATAGCAAGTTGATCGGTTAATTCCATAAGAAAGAAATGGGAGTAAGCATTCGATTGAGTTATTACCACCCAATCCAATTAAATCCTTTACTAAGTGAATAAGTCAATTTTCAATTCTTTCTCTTGTCTTTTTTTTATTTGTATTGTGCACCTATTCTTCTTTGATATACCACATATGTCCCCCATTCTAGATGAATTATGCCTTTTTTCACATCTAGGATTTACATATACAACATATATTACTGTCAAGAGAGGGGTTCCTCTATTATTTTCTTTTTTTAAAATATTTTATTTACTATATTCTATATTCTATTTCTAATATATTCTAATATATTCAATTATTAGAAACAATCTCAATCTTGAGTTAAATAATAAAACTGATTGCCCTGACATAAAATCCTTCTTCTTCAATCTAGAGTCATGCCATTTTTGGTTCTCTCTTTATATATTTCAGCATTATCATGTGCATGCATTCAGATCTCTTCCAATTCATTAAGTTGAAAAAGTCATTGTTTACCAACATTGTGAAAATCAAAATTCAGTTTTTTTATAGCCCAATATGCTTTATGTTCTAGCTCTACTCGTAAACAGCAAGTCTTCCCGTAAATTAATTTGTAGGGAGTTAAACCTAAAGGTGTTTTGAAGGCAGTTCTATATGCCCATAATGCGTCATTGAGTTTATGAGACCAATCCTTTCAGTTTATATTCACTGTTTTCTCTAAAATCATTTTAATTTCTCTATTAAAAACCTCGACAAGTCCAATAGTTTGTGGATGGTAGGCAAGAGCAATTTTATGGTTCACACCATATTTCTTTAACAATGTTTTAAATTGTAAATTACAAAAATGTGAACTATCATCACTAATAATTGCCCTTGGCATTTCAAATCTATTAAAAATGTTCTTCAAATACTTTAAGACAGTAGTGACATCATTTTTCTGCGTAGCTACCGCTTCTATCCATTTGGAAACATAATCTACTGCTAGCATGATGTAATAATTTCCATTTGAATTCACAAACGGACCCATAAAATCTATCCCCCATATGTCAAAAAATTCAATTTCCATAATATTATTCAAAGGCATACTATCTCTTTGGCTCATGTTCCCAGTTCTCTGACAAGCATCACAATACTTTGCAAAGTTATGTGCATATTTGAATAAGGTTGGCCAATAAAAACCTACCTCTAACACTTTCAATGTTGTCTTATGCCCCATGAAATGTCCTCCATACGGGGAAGTGTGACATCTTTCCAAAATGCTTGGCATTTCAACTTCAGGAATACAACATCTTATAATTTAATCAGCGCAATGTTTAAACACATAAAGTATATCCCAAAAATAAGTTTTAACTTGATGTAAAAATCTTTTTTCGTTGATGATTTATGTTGTTGCATGGAGACCGGGCGGTCTGGCGGTCTGCCCTTGGCGGCTTGGAGACCGGGCGGTCTGGCGGTCTGCCTCTAGCACAAAGTTGTAGATGTCGAATGTCAGGTTCATGTCGGTTTGGGTTTGAAATGTCGTATGTCGGATTGCGGGGGATATATCAGGGATATTTTACAATATCGGATTGTAATATTTAAATAAAGATTACATTATTTATAAACATATTTTTTGCAAATAAGTAAAAATATACATACAAATAACTATAGCAATGTATAGACAAATAAGTATTTATAACATTTTCTTTGAAATAATTTTGAAAGATAAAGGAGAAGCCTATGTAATTATGTAAAGTTGGAGGGGAGTTTTTCTTAGCACAGGAGAAACAAAAATCACTGCAGATTTACACAAGGAAAAGGATAAACTTAGCTATTGCAAGAAAGAAACCTAACTATAGCATAAGTAAGAAGCTTACAGTAACACAAGTTTAATAAAACTTTTAGATCTTATGGCTTGATCAATATAATAACTCCAAATAAAACTTTCAATTGTCGTAGAAATAAGAAAAAGGAAGAAGGGGGCTTACAGTGGAGTGAAGTAGCAGAAACCCTAAAGCCCGGAATCGACTCCTCGCATCCTCGCCTGCGATGCCAATTCGTAGAAAGCCCGGCATCGTCGTCTACTCCTCTCCTGCGATGCCGATTTGTTGCCTCGTCACCGGAGAAGGAGCTGTCGAGTGTCGACCACTCCGCCAGAGCGACTCTCCCGTAAAATTTAGGGTAGAGTGAGAAATGCTGAATGCGTGAAATGGACTCGTGAAGTAGAAAAATATGGGTCACGTGAACTTTGTTTTTTTATATATTAAATATAATAACTGAAATATCGGGTTATAGATATATCGATATATCGGGATATATCGCCGTTTTTTACAAAACGATATTTTTGTCAAACAAATTGGTTTCATTGCGGTTTGCACCCAAAAACTTTATGTCGGCCGACATGTCGGACATGTCGGCTGGTATCTACAACACTGCTCTAGCAGCTTGAAGACCGCGCGGTCTGGTGTTTTCTCTCCAGCAGTTTGGTAGGCGGTTGGTGCTGATTGGTGATCGGGCGGTCCCGCGGCTTGTCTCTGGCGACTTGAAGATAGTGTCGGGTTGTCTTCTGCACGTTGTAGTTGTCATGCGGTTAGTTTAACCGCGCGGCTTATGTGGCTTGTATAAATGTTTGTTCATGTAATTATTAGTCCCACATTGCTTATTTGTAATCTCTCCTCTCTCCTCCATTCTATAAAAGGGAGGTCATACCTTTGTAATACACACAATTTTTGGATAATAAATTTTGTTTGTCCAAATTTTCGGTCTCTTTTTTCTTGTTCGCACAAGGTATCAGTGGACTTGATCATTTCCACCTAATTCTGTGATCTTCCTCTGTCTGTGCGAGCTGTCTTCTCGCGTACTGTCTTCACGGTTTGCTCCTTCTTCTCGCGACCTGTCTTTGCGACCTGTTTCTTCCTCCTGTTTGTGCCCTGTTCGAGCGGTCTCTTTCACCATCCTAGTCGATGTGACCTGTTCTTAGTCACTGCAACCTTTCCTTCTAGCCGCGACGTATTCTTCTCGCTGCTCTCTGCTCTCCTCTTCTTGCCGCGACCTCCTCTTCTCACCGCGACCATCCTAGTCACTGCGACCTGTTCCTAGTCATTGCGACCTGTTCCTAGTCGCTGCGACCTGTTCTTAGTAGATGTGACCTCTCTTTCTAGCCGCGACTTATTCTCCTCGCTGCTCTCTGCACTCTTCTATGGCTCCCTCTGATATCTCTACCACTTCTACTCTCGTCGCCCCATCTCATCCTTCCCCTACTCATTCTACTCCTTCGGGCAACCTTGACACCATTTCCAAACTCATCGGTCCCAACTACCCGGACTGGAATTTCTCTTTTACCTTTTTTCTCCGCTCATAGCGCAAACGCCATCATCTCACTGATGACCCTCCTCCTCAAGACTCCGCTCTCTTTAATGATTGGGACGTTAGCGACGCTCTTGTTCGCACTTGGTTGGCTAACAGACAATCGGATGAGTGCCTCCCCGTCATCTGCCATGATGAAACGGTCAAGGCTGCTTGACTTCATCTTGCCGCTCTCTACTCAAAGGGGGCTCAGACGTCTTGCATATATACTCTCTATGCGAACCTCTATACTCGTCCATCCATGTATCTTATTGTTGCCTATCAACAAGTTCAGGCTCTTTGAGCCAAAATTCTTCAAAACCTCCCTTTCTCTGCCGATCTTGCCGAACAACACAAGAACTTCCAGGAGCTTCTGGTGGTGTGTTATCTTCTACGACTCCCTGAGTCTTATGACATGATCCGTCAATAGATCCTTAGTGAGGCGGATTCTCCCATCTTGGATGCCACTATTGCCCGCATCGCCGCAGTTACCTCTCTGCTACAACATCTGATGTTGTCCTCCCCTCCTCAACCAGACCAATATGCTAACCAGACTCAATGGAGTGGCTCTGGTGGCCGCCACCACCAATCCGACGAGGGCGGTCCTTTTCTTTTTCTCTGCTCTCACTATGGTCGCACCGGCAATACAATTGATCACTGCTGGAAGAAATATCCTCATCTTTGATCCACTGGCGACGTTTCCACCTCCTCTTCGAAGCAGTCCACTTTGGTGGTCACGTCTTCAGGTAGTGCCCACGTCGCTACTCAAGGTAAATGGCTGATCGACTCTAGTGCTACCAATCATATGACCGGCAATCCTCAGTGTTCTTCTTTCCTAGAAATGCATGATCGGTTGCCCTTAGAATTTATTGCGGACGACTCTCCCTCACCGGTCAATGGAATGAGAGTGGTTCAAGTCACTTCATCTCTTCGCTTGGCGGATACCCTCCACGTGCCAAAGTTCCCTTGCAATTTATTATCTGTTACTTCTCTGTGCAAGTAACTACAGTGTTCCGTCACATTCACTCATACCCCTTATTCTTTTCAGGATACGGGCTCCCAACAGATGATTGCTACTAGGACTGAGAGTGACGGCCTCTACTTCCTCGACAACATTTCCACGCTGTCTGCCTTCTCCTCCTCTTCTACTGATCTTCTCCAGTGGAACCTTCATCTTGGTCATGCTCCTCCACAACTTCTTCATCAACTTATGCCCCACCTTCTGTGTGTCTTTGGGTGCACAGCCTTTGTACATTCTCGCTCAACCACCCATGACAAACTCTCACCATGGGCCACCAAATGTGTTTTTCTGGGGTACTCTATCACTCAGAAAGTTTATTGTTGTTTTGACCCGGTTGCTCGCAAGCATTTCGTCTCTGCGGACATAACCTTTTTTGAAAATGCATCCTACTTCTCTCACGACTCCTCTTCTCTTCCTGATGCTCCTGATTCTCATACCATCCCCTCTGTCCCATCTACACCTATCGAGATTTCTCCACCTCCGTCATCTCCACCATCTCCTCCACCGTGTCCACCTACCAAGATATCTCCCTCCTCTCTGCAGTCATATCTCTCTACTCCCGGGCCAACTCTCTCTGCCACTGATGCCCCGAAAATTGAGGAACACGCCAACTTGGATCTTCTCATTGCTCTTCTCAAAGGGGTGTGGACATGTACCCAGCACTCGCTAGCTACTGTTATTTCCTATGCTCATCTTACTCCTTCTTGCAGGACTTTTGCATTGTAGATCTATGCCACTGCCACTCCCCGCACCTACCAGGAAGCCCTTGATATTTCGTATTGGAAGGCGGCCATGGATGATGAAATTGCCACCCTCACTGAGCGGGGTACATGGACCCTCGTTCCTCCACCATTGGGCACCGATGTTGTTGGCTGTCGGTGGATCTTTGTTGTGAAGTTCCGTCCAGACGGTAGTGCGGATCATTACAAGGCGCGCCTTGTCTCTAAAGCTTCACTCAGACTTATGGTATCGATTATTTTGACACCTTCTCTCTCGTTGCTCGTCTCAGCACTATTCGGGTTCTCCTCTCTGTGGTCGCCAATAGGGATTGGCCAATTTCCCAACTGGATGTCAAAAATGCTTTTCTCTATGGTGATCTTTAGGAAGATGTCCATATAGAGCAACCTCCTGGGTTTGTTGCTCAGAGGGAGATTCAGGTATGTAGGCTAAATAAGACTATCTATGGCCTAAAGCAGAGCCCTCGGGCTTGGTTTAACAAGTTTAGTAGTATTGTGGCAGCCGTGGGTTTTACTAGGAGTTTGGCCGATCACTCATTGTTCGTTCGCAAAACCTCCCTGGTTCTTGCCGTATATGTGAATGATATCTTTCTCACTGGAGATGACCAGGCTGGGATAGCCTTGACGAAGAAATATCTCCGTCAACACCTTGTCACGAAGGATATGGGTTCCCCAAGATACTTTCTGGGGATAGAAATCTCTCGAAAGGCCAACTCCTTGGTCCTCTTTCAATAGAAGTATACTCTTGATCTTCTTAAATAGATAGGATTGACTGGAGCTAAACCTTCCTGAAGCTCCATGGCTATTGGAGAAGATAAAACTTGGACAGATGACTCACCTCTTCTATATGATATTACGAGGTACAGGCATTTGGTCGGCAAACTCATTTATCTCATGGTAATCAAACCCGACATCTCCTATGTTGTAGGCAAGTTTATCCAGTTCATGCAAGCTCCTAGGGAGTGTCATCTACAGTCTTCCCCGAGGATATTGGAATATATTAAAGCGGCGCCAGATAAAGGACTGCTGTTGCGAAAGAATGGTCACTTGAAGGTTGAATCATACTCAGATTCTATCTATGCTGATGACAAAGAAGATCACAAGTACATAACGAGCTTTTGTACGTTTGTAGGGGGAAACCTTGTGATCTGGAAGAGCAAGAAACAGTCTGTCGTCTCCAGGTCAAATGCTGAAGCGGAGAATCGAAGTATGGCGTCGACCACCTGTGAATTAAAGTGGTTGCGGGCTCTCATGCTTGACTTAGGAGAGATCTACAACCATCCTCTGCCTATGTTTTGCGATAACAAGACCGCTATATATATCTCTAAAAATCAGGTCTTCCATGAGAGGACAAAGCACATTGAAGTTGACTGCCATTTTATTCGGGAAGAGATATTGAAGAAACAGATCTGTACTCCCTTCGTTACCTCCGACAACGAGCTAGCAGATATCTTCACCAAGCATGTGTCTACTTCCTTTTTCCACATTTGAAAAAAGCTGGGCATGATTGATATATATGCTCCAGCTTGAGGGGGATTGTTGTTGCATGGAGTTTGGGCGGTCTGCCCCTAGCGGCTTAGAGATCGTGCGGTCTGGCGGTCTGCCTCTAGCAGCTTGGATACTGCGCGGTCTGGCATTTTCTCTCCAGCGGTTTGGTAGGTGGTTGGTGTTGATTGGTGATCGGGCGGTTTGGCGGCTTATCTCTGGCGACTTGAAGACAGTGTCAGTTTATCTTCTGCACGTTGTAGTTGTCGTGCGGTTAGTCTAACCGCGCGGCTTATGCGGCTTGTATAAATATTTGTTCATGTAATTATTAGTCTCACATTGCTTATTTGTAATCTCTTCTCTCTCCTTCATTCTATAAAAGGGAGGTCATACCTTTGTAATACACACAATTTTTGGATAATAAAATTCTGTTTATCCAAATTTTCTCTCTTTTTTCTTGTTCGTACAATTTAAATCTGGTAGGATAACTCTACTCACAATAAAATTTACTATGTCAGCACACCATGGTGAACTATTTTTCATAATTGCTAAAATGGTTTGGTGATTATAATTCACGCTTGCGCGTGATTCTAAATCGATAAGGCAAGTATACCTATCGTTCGGAATATAGAATCAAGTGTCGTATTTCGACTCAGGGCTTGTCGAGTACTTTTACTCCCAAGAAAGAGCTATTATCTTATCAGACAAAAAGTGGGTTTAGTGAATTACGAGAAAGAAAAACGTTTAAACTAATGAAGAGGAATTCAATGATGGGAAAGTTAACACTTGATCTAGAATCCCCTTGGATTAAAATAAACCTTCATGAAAATAAAGTATGCAAGTCTCTTAAATTACTCACTCGGCCGTAGAGGTTCCCAAAGTACGAAAGTGTCTCTCTCTCGAGCTCATACTTTTGACTAACCTTAGATTGATCAATTAGGACCTCTCGGTCAGTCGAAACCCCTAAGGTTGCTTTTGGCGGTGAACCCTACTATTGGATTTGACTTCAATCCGGAGGATTTATGTCGTCCTCTCTCGAGGAGTGCATGCAACTCCTTTTATCTTTGAGTGATCTCCTCGCATCCACAACCTCTTGGTCATTTAGGATACGGATCTTAGATCGAAGAACATATCCGCGAAATATGAATTCGATAAAATAAAATTCAAAGATAAATTGTTAGTGAGCAAAATAAAGAACTTGACATTTTTGATAAAATTGAAAAACTTATTTCATTCCAAGGTTCATCATGATCAAGTGCTAAATGGAGTTTAGCTACTCATCATGATTAGGGAATCACAAAATAGGGAAGAGAGAGACATGATTGAATGGAAAACAACTTAAATCTAAAGCTTACAAAATATAAGATCTAGACTAGGAAATGGAAATTGTAAGAAATAAAGCAGAAAATACAGAACTCCAACTTCAAAAATCTCTCACAGCTCCTCCCTCACTATTGAAATTGTTTGGAATTTATAGGCAAAATTGCTGGAGTGTCACGCCCCTAGGTCACGCCTGTGACCTAAGGGGTGTAAGGCTCGGAACCGTCATCTTCAAAGCCCCGGGAACGTTGGAGAAGCATCGTCAAAAGTTGTTAAGTGGCGGGTCACGTCCCTAGGTCACGCCCGTGACCTAGGGCGTGTCTTGTCCATTACTGGAGACGGTGGGAATCAGAAATGACGGGAATAACTCTGACAGTTGAGGGAAAGGTCACGCCCCCTGGTCAAGCCCGTGATTAGGGCGTGAAAGATGGAACGAAAGTTTGGCATGAACGGCTGTTTGATGGATGGAAAGCACTTCTAGTCATGCCCATGACCCAGGCGTTTACTTTTAATCCGACGTGGCAACCATCCTGAAGTTCCTTCGGCTGGCGCGCTCCGTATATGGGTCCACGCCCCAAGGTCACCCCCGTGACCTAGGGCGTGTAATATTAAATTAACATGAGGAGGTTCTGGACAGTGCCTGGACGGCACGGACCGTGACTATGGACATGCCAAGGTGACGCGCCCGTGTCATGAGGGCCACGCCCGTGACCGGGCCGTGTGTTTGGAAAATTTCACTTTTTCTCCAGAAATGCCCCTGATCAGCCCTGTAAGATTAAAAAAATACTATTACCTCAAATAAGTATGAAACATCAAAAGAAGTTAATTATATACTTTATAATATAATATTGATATATATAATAACTAAATATTAATTTTAATACTTATCTAAAATAGAGAAATAATTAGAGTTATCAAATACTCTCATACTTATCCATTTGCTAGTCTCGAGCAAACAACACATTTTAGGAAGTAGAAAAATTTTAATGCTAAAAAAGAAAATTGAACCTAAGGAGTAAAATGTGAAGACTTATGCCCTACGAAGCACAGATACATCAAAATAGAGTCGTATCCCTACCGGGTGCGTTTCCGGTACGGATACGCGTACCGCACGGGCCAGTTAGCTATAATCGTGATTTTAAGGTTTTAGCGCTCATTTGCTATCGCTCCCGATCTCATGCTCCCGACCACGTGTCGCTCCCTATCCCCGCTCCCGTCCTGCCGACGATCCCTCCCTGCCGACGATCCTTCCCTACCGACGATCCCTGTTGATGATCCCTCCCTACCGATGATCCCTCCCTGCCGACGATCCCTGCCGACGATCCCTCCCTGCTGATGATCCCTGCTGTCACTATAAGCGTTCTTCTTCTTATTCTTCTTCTTAGTTCTGTTAGTTAATTTCTTCTTAGTTCTGTTAGTTAATTTCTTCTAGTTATGTTAGTTATGTTAATTAGTTCTTTTAGTTAATTTCTTCTTGTTCTGTTAGTTATGTTAATTAGTTATGTTAGTTAATTTCTTCTACTGTTAGTTATGTTAATTAGTTCTGTTACTAATTTCTTCTAGTTCTGTTACTAATGTTTTGTTAGTTATGTTAAGTTCTTCATTAGTTATGTTAATTTTAGTTATGTTCAGTTCATTAGTTTTGTTAATTAATTCAGTTCATTACTTCAGTTCATTACTTCAATTCATTAAGTCTGTCAATTAGTTCAATTCATTAGTTTTGTTAATTAGTTCAATTCATTAGTTCAATTCATTAGTTCTTCGAGTTCAGTTGATTAGTTCAGCTTCAATTTTTCATTTTTTTCTTATTACAGCAATTATGTCTCAATCACAATCTTCTATTAGTGTCACTGGTTCAACTTCTACCTCAGCAACAAGTAGATGTATTTCTGATGATGCAAGTAGGGATGATTATGTGCAACTTTGGGATTATGTATCTCTTATCCATAGCAGAGAAGTTGGTGGCGGAAATAGAAAATGAAAATGCAATTTTTGTGAGATAGATTTCAGTGGTTCGTATTCTAGAGTAAAGAGTCACTTGCTAAAAATATCCGGGAATGGTATTAGGGTATGTCCAAAAGTAACTCAAGAGTATTTAAAGGAGCTTCAAAAAGTGGTTGCTACATCAGAAGAAAAATGCAAACCGGCTCCCAAGGTATTATTGTTTCATAATGCAAGCCAAGCTTCTCAAATAGTTGAGGAAACAAAAAAAAAGAAGAGGGGGACCTATTGATATGGCTTTTCAAAATAAAGCTAGAGATGAGTTAAGGAGTCATATAGCCAGGATGTTCTATTCTGGTGGTTTGCCATTTCATCTAACTAGAAATCCATATTATGTTAGTTCATATAAATTTGCTACTAACCACAATCTAGATGGATTTGTTCCTCCTAGATATAATGCTCTCAGAACAACACTATTACAGAAAGAAAAATCAAATATCACTAGAATGCTTCAACCAATTAAAGATACTTGGCCCCTAAAGGAAATCAGCTTAGTCAGTGATGGTTGAACAGATGCTCAAAGAAGACATTTGATTAATTTTATGGCGGCCTCCGAGGATGGTCCAATTTTTGTAAAGGCAGTTGATGCATCAGGTGAGTATAAGGATAAACATTATATTGCAAATTTGATGATTGGAGTTATTAATGAAGTTGGTGCCGAAAATGTTATATAAGTTATCACTGATAATGCACCAGTGTGTAAGGCAGTAGGATCAATTGTGGAGGCACGATTCCCATATATTTTTTGGACACCTTGTGTTGTGCACACTTTAAATCTAACATTAAAAAATATTTACGCAACCAATAATACTGATCGTTGTGCAACAGTTAGAGAACAACGCGGATGGATAACTCAAGTGGCTAATGATGCTCAATCAATCAGGACTTTCATAATGAATCATCAATACTGGTTGAACATGTATATCTCTTTTGTTTCACTGAAGTTACTTGCAGTTGCTGAGACATGATTTGCTTCCACTATAGTGATGTTGAAGAGGTTTAAACTTGTGCAGATGAGCTTGATTAATATGGTTGGATGTCCCGAATGGACTACGTATCGAGCAGATGATGCTGAGAAAGCTCTAGAGGTTAAAAACATCATCTATAGTGAGGAATGGTGGGATGATGTGGACAAGATCCTTGATATAACAAGACCCATATATGATATACTTTGGGTTTGTGATACAGATAAACCTAATCTTCATCTGGTATATGACATGTGGGATTCAATGACAGAAAATGTGAAGCTTGAAATATATAAACACGAGACGTTGACGGACTTGGAAGCTCGTTGCTCTATTTATGAGGCAATTTATGATGTCCTCGTTGATCGATGGACCAAGAGTTGCACGCCACTACATTGCATGGCTCATTCTCTTAATCCAAGGTAATTTTTTTTCTTATTTGATATTAAACATTTACTATGATTTATTTATTTACTATATATTTTTATTTGTAGGTATTACAGTCGAGAATGGCTTGAAGGAAGGCCAAATAGAGTTACTCCAAATACAGATGAGGAGATTTCTTTGGAGAGGAATAAATGCTTAAGAAGATATTTTCCTGATGTGGTGGAGAGGAATATAGTAATCAATGAGTTCTCTAGGTTCACGGGATTTGGTCAAGCTTTCAGTGAGCCAGATAGTTTGGAGAGTAGAGCTTCATTATTGCCTAAAGATTGGTGGAGTTACTATGGAACTTCGTCACCTAAATTACAAAAATTGCTTTGAAGTTGTTAGGTCAACCTTCTTCATCATCCTGCAGGCATTCACAGCCGCGCACATACCGCAGGCATTCATAGTCATGCACACACCGCAGGCGGTCATAGCCGTGCACACAAACCCTATGTCGATATAGTTTGGACCGCTTCTGTTCCAGCAGGGTAGCAAGCCCCGCGGGCCTCACTGATGTGGCCGTCGGTGACATTGGCCAGTCCTGCCACTTCTAGGGGTGATCGTACCGCACAACCCCAGGCCCTCATGTACAACTATGTGTACTCTTGGATGTGAGTGACATCCGGCGAATCGTTTTGGCCGACCAGTGGAGGAAACCCGACGGGGAATATAACGGTCGGTCACCCGTGGTACTCATCTCCTTATCGCCTTGAGTCATCTACCTTCCCAAACCGGTACGAACGGTCTGCGGAAGGGACTGACCCACCACCATTTCACTGCAAGTAATTTACAATCAATCAAACAAAGGCAAACATTATAAAACATCGGGTCTACGTCGGCCTGCCCTACTAGGCTTAGACTTCTGGCGTCAGCACTCAGCTCTACTTTTGACAAGGAGCATGGGAGTGCATTATTTGGGGCTAGACCTGGAGGACTACTTCAACTTCGGTTATCCACAACTAAGGCTCGACGACTGCTCGTCAGAGCAGGACCTGAGATTATAATAGTAAATTGCAATGAAAATAAGTGTGGTGATTATGCTGCTTATTTAAAGTGTTGGAATGAAATGTGACCAGTACGCGACTAGAGTAGTACTAAAAAGAAAGTACTGAAATAAGCTTGACCAGTATGAGACTGGAATAGTACTGATTAGAAAGTACTGAAAAGCTTGACCAGTGTGAGACTGGAGTAGTACTGAATAGAAAGTACTGAAAAGCTTGACCAGTGTGAGACTGAAGTAGTACTGAATAGAAAGTACTGAAAAGCTTGACTAGTGCAAGACTGGAGTAGTACTGAATAGAAAGTACTGAAAAGTTTGACCAGTGCGAGACTGGAGTAGTACTGAATTGAAAGTACTGAAAATCTTGACCAGTGCGAGACTGGAGTAGTACTAAATAGAAAGTACTGAAATGCTTGACCAGTGCGAGACTGGAGTAGTAATGAATAGAAAGTACTGAAAAGCTTGACCAGTGCGAGACTGGAGTAGTACTGAATTGAAAGTACTGAACTGAAATAAATAAAGGAACTGGACCAGTGCAAGACTGAAATAATCATACAGAAAATGGTTAGTAGTCAAATAACTCCATTAAGGAGGCTTCAGTTCCATCTCCGTTCTCAGGAGTCTTAGTTCAGTTCTATTTTAGTTTTGATAAAGCTTCCTTGGGTTACACCCATTATTAAGATCCGAACATAATTTGGTTGTGCTTTATTAATTACGGCTTAATTAAATCCAGGGTGGCTAGGAGTTACATTCTTATAGTCGTTAGGGGCAATTTCAAGCCATCACTCGTACTCTCATCTTCCGAGCATGCCATATTCATCCGAGAGTCAAGGCGCTCGACGGTTTAACGAAATCTTGGAATACCAGGAGCTTAGTCACTTTCCTCGGCCGTTCTCGTCGATAAAATAGTTTAAAGTACTTATAAGGAGTGGTCACGCACTCCAATTTCCATTTTAGGGAAAATGAGCTGATAAAGGATTCGTGCGCGACCCTAGGCTTCAATATTTTAGGAAAAATATCAAAATTTATCCCCATGACCCCAAATTTTGATATAACCTTTAGGAGGGCCTAAAATGTGCCTAGTAATATTTTTATAATTTTCCAAGGTGTTTTGGGCATTTAATTTAGCCAAACAAGTTTTATTTTAGCTTTTTAAAACCTAAATTAATTCCAAAAATTCTCCAAATTTTTGTGGAGGTAGCCCTCATTATGGAGAATATTTTTCATGTTGGTCATTTTTCTCCTAGAGGCCTAGGTTTGGCCCCAAACATTTCCAAATTTCTGGCCTTTGATTTGGTCTGCTAATAGCAGATCTAGCTGATCCTACGGCTAGATTTGAGCTACAGGAGGTTTTATATCCTATTGTCCCCACAGCAGATCGGCAGCGGATCCGCTGTGGGGGGCGTTGATGCTGAGGCGGGGGCGGGAAAAGAGAAGATCTGGGCCGTCCGATCTCATCATGAGATCGGACGGCCACTGCTACTCCCTGCGGTGTGGAGGGTGGCGACC
This sequence comes from Platanthera guangdongensis, assembly GCA_039583875.1. Taxonomy (NCBI): domain Eukaryota; kingdom Viridiplantae; phylum Streptophyta; class Magnoliopsida; order Asparagales; family Orchidaceae; genus Platanthera; species Platanthera guangdongensis. Next base: position 146,545,677 of record CM077154.1, read on the forward strand.
TCCACCACCGCTGGCCAGCCTTCTCCAGCCGCTGTCGCCGGCCCCAATCGACTCGCCGGGGGCCGGCGACTCTGTGGGCGGTGGTCCGGCGGCCTGGCGCCGCCGGCCACCGTCGGAAAAAGCTTCCCGAGAGCTTGGGGTGGCGGTGGCCCTACTCCCAGCACCATTGCGCCAACCCCGCTCATCGGGTAGCCTGCCACCCATCAGTCCACCCCTGGCCGACGTGCTAGGGGTCGGGCTTCATGTCGGCGGTGGTCCGGAGGCCATGTGCCGCCGGCCGCCGCCGCCGGATTTAAATAGAGAAAAAGCTCTGTTTTGTGAGTACAGCCGGAACCACCTTTTCCGGTGGCACCACCGCTCTCTATTGCTGAGGGTTGTTGCCCTCAATGGTATAACACTCCCCCAGCGCCACCACCAGTGTTGGGGGAGGATTTCTCCTCCCTGGGCGCCACCCGGCCTAGAACAAGGCTCGGGTGGCACCGGCGGCGCTCCGGCCGCCGAGAGTGCCATGCACTACGTAGAAAATGGAGAGGGGGAGGGAGAGAAGGTTCAATCTGGGTTTGGTGGGCTCGGGATGGGCCGACTTGGTCAGCCATAGGTTGGTGGAGGAGGGGGAGGGAGAGCTCGGGTTGATTTTTTTCCGGCCACCAGGGCTCCGGCAAGGGGGGTAGTAGGGAGGGGTTGGCTCAGAGGTTTTGGGGGAAGGAGAGGGGTGGGGTGGCTTTTATCGGGAGGGGGAGGGGGAGCTCCCCTCCTTTGGATGGTGTGGGACTAATCCCTCCTTAGGGAGGGATTAATCCCACCCTCCAGCTATCCAAGGACAGCTGGAGTGCAGGGAGTTTCCCCACATGGGGAAAAAAGGGTATGCCCCATTTGGGCTTGGGCCTTTAGGTAGGAAAGAGAGAGAGAGGGAGAGAGAAGAAGTAGGTGGGCCTCCACTTGCTTTAGGATAGGGGATTGCTGGTTGGGGGCCCAAGGAGAGTGAGGGGGAGTATGGGTCATCCTCCTTTGGAGAGGAGGTGGGCCCCTCACTTGGAGAAAAATCCAAAAAGTGGATTTTTAGGAGGGTTTGACCAAGTCAACCCTAGGGTGGGTCCCCCTTACTGGTCAAAGTCAAAGTGGGTCCAAGTCATTGGGGTCGGGTCAAAGTTCGGGTGTCGTGTCATAATTGGTGTGTGCACGCTTTTCGGTGCACGACTAGGCTTGATTTGACCATGGTTTGACAAATTATCGTCGAAATTGACTATGATGACTTCCGTTGACTTCGTATTGACCAGACAAGTCCAACGCCACTGACTGGGGTTAAATCGGAGTCTGTTTGGCGAAAGTCTAAAATTTGCGCGTCGCAGCGCGCTAAAATGGTCGAAGTGTGTAAAATTGTCGTTAGACTTCGGATTGTGACGTGACGAGTTCCGATGCTCCTGTTTAGGTTATATGAGGTCACAGGAATCGACAGAACTCAATTTGGAATTCTCTAGCTCGATATCCAAAATCTGCTCTCGTTGCGTTTCACGAGGAATGGTCACATTGACTATATGGCCTCGGGGTCCAACTGAACGATTTCCGATGCACTCATATTGACTATATGAGGTCACAAGAATTGACAAACTCAATTCGGGTTCTCTAGCTCTATTTCTCGCCTAGGATTATTTCCCACCGGGTTAGGGGTAGGGTTTAGGTCACTTTTATTGGGCTCACTAGGGCACTGGTGGCCCAATAAAAGTCGGGATGTTACAGCTATAGGCTTGCCTTTCACACTCTCGCCACAGCACTAGTTAAACTTATAAGCATAAATCAATATGACTTAACTAGGTTGAAATATAGACTTAGGTTTTCGGTGAGGAAAATCAAATATAAAAATGATGGCTAATCACACCAAAAACTAACGAGTTTGCACAGAATAAATTGTCATGGCTTTAATAACGCATCCAATTCTCAAATTCATTTGTTTCTTTTCCTTATATTTTTAAATTTCTCATCATGTTGAAGATTTTTCTACTTCCTCTCTTTTTTACGTTCTTTTATCTATTGGTTTTTTTTTTGAAGAGGAGGGAAAAATAAATCAATTTTTTTTCAATTAACCATCAAAATAAAATGGCTCCTAATCACTCACAAACTATTTCTCTCTATATATATATATTTTTTTCAAGCTCGGTCTTAGATGTGCAATTAGGATGTTTTTTAGGCTTTGGTAAAGTGTTTGGTGGGGCTAAAACAAAAGATATGGCAATAGACTTAAATTGGATTAGCAAAGATAAAACATTAGGTACTGGTGCAAAAACTCAAACTTGTCAAAAGAAGTGTCTAAATCATAATTAAGCTAATGAGTTTAACTTATGCAAAGTCTTGAGAATAGTTAGAGGACAAGTTCTAGACATCGAGAAAAAATACCTCTTTTTTGATCCGTGAAATATCGCTTTAGTAAACTTCTACACTCTCCTAAATTATTTTTAGATTTTACCGGTTTTAAAATGAAAGTAAAATAAAAAATTTCCACGCATTTCAAAAAATGAAAATTTAACTGTATGTTGAATATTTAGATATGATCTACGTAAAATTCTACTAACAAGTACATTTGACTAAGAACACAGCATGACCAATAGTTTTACTCCAAAATTCAAATTTCAATTAAAATACAAAAATTCTCTAAACATTATGTAAAAGTTAAATTACTAGAAATTTTGCATGTGAATAAATATAGAAATAATGACTTCTCTAATTAAAATTTAATCATAAATATAATTTTTTACTTCTTATACTTCCCGAGGTATTTCCTGTAAAGGGCTCTCACCGGTACTAGGAGATAAGATAAGGTGATATCCCAAACGTCCCCTTCTAAGAAATTTAATTTTTTATTTTTCAAATTTTTTGTATTTTTGTAAAGGGCTCTCACCGGTACTAGGAGAAATATCACAACATACTTAAACAAAACATTGTCCTCAATGTGTAAAAATAAATAGCAAACGAAAAGAAAACTTCCCTGAAGAGTCCAAATCTGCATCAAGTTTGACCTGAAATGAAACACTAAATCAAAACACAATTTTTGATACATATATTTTTTAGTACAATAAAAAAAGGATAGTGTTGATAATAATAATAATAATAACAGATACAGATACAATCATCCGACGACAGGCCCAATACACAAAGAAACCTAATCCTCATCATTGTGGTGCCCCGGCTGCTGATAGTACGTCTGCAGGTCCGTAAACTCACGTGTAATACATGCCATGGAAGAAGCATGACTCTGGTCCAATGCGATAAATCGACCATCAAAGCTCGCAAAACGAGCGTCAAAATGGGTCTGCATCTCGTCTAAACATGTGTGAATAGATCCAAATTGACGATCCCAATACGTCGAAGGACCGAGCGCTGGAGAAGGATCCTGCGGTGGTGGTGGAATCTGTGGAGAGTGAACAGTGCCACTCTGGCCTGCCTCGAGGTCAAGATCAATATCTCCACCACCGACTGCTGGCGGGATAGCCTCGAACTCACTGTCTCGTTGTCGCGCAAGTCCGAGGGCCTGGAGGGTCTGGAACTGAATAGGAAGCGCCGTCTGAACGCAGGTTAGACGCGGAAGAGCGTCCCAAATCCCCAACTATTTGGCGAGATGAGTGATGAAGTTCCCACCATGGACGACACCCAACCTAGCATTCCCTACCTGGTGCCGATAGAAATTGTGATCACATAACCAAGGTTGAGTGGGACCTGGTAAAACATACTATATAAATATAGTAAATCTGCCCGAGACACCACGCCATGACTGTCGCCGCGACCGGTAAGTGTAAAGGTGAGAAGGTTATGGAGAATGTGCAAAGCGGGGGAAATAAGGTGGTAGCCTTTTGATTTCTTTGAGGTGTAGGGTGCTATAACATTACTGTACAACCCCGTATTCGCCCCTGTATAATTTTAAGCTTTTTGGGCATATGGGCACTCTCGGTGGCCAATTTTGGCTCTAACTTGGAAACATACTAGTAGGGGGAGGAAAAATTTGCCTCCCCCCCAGTGGCCCCTTTTCTTTGGGAGGAGCGAGTGCGCCAAGTTGGCAGGCACTCGCCCCGGCCCGGTGGACGCGGTTTGGCGAGGGCGAGACCGGCACGGCGCGGGGCTCTCGCCCAGCCTCGCGGGTAGGCGGGGGCGAGACCGGCCCGGCCCGGGTTCTCGCCATGCCTCGCGGTTTGGCGAGGGCGAGACCGGCACGGGGTCGGGCTCTCGCCCAGCCTCGCGGGTAGGCGGGGCGAGACCGGCCCGGCCCGGGTTCTCGCCCCGCCTCGCGGTTAGGCGGGGGAGAGACCGGCCTGGCCCGGGTTCTCGCCCCGCCTCGCGGTTAGGCGGGGGCGAGACCGGCTCGGCCCGGGTTCTCGCCCCGCCTCGCGGTTAGGCGGGGGCGAGACCGGCCTAGCTCGGGTTCTCGCCCCGCCTCGCGGTTAGGCGGGGGGAGACCGGCCTTGCCCGGGTTCTCTCCCCGCCTCGCGGTTAGGCGGGGGCGAGACCGGCCTAGCCCTGGTTCTCCCCCCGCCTCGCGGTCAGGCGGGGGCGAGACCGGCCTGGCCTTGGTTCTCGCCCCGCCTCGCGGTTAGGCGGGGGCGAGACCGGCCTGGCCCGAGTTCTCTCCCCGCTTCACGGTCTGGCGGGTCTCGCCCCTCCCCCCCCCCCCCTGCGGTTTTACCGTCTTACCCTCGGGGGGAGTTACCCCTTTGCCCCCCGGCGTGGCTGTTTTCTATTGGCCCAAGGTATATTGGGCGTAGGGTATTTTGGTCATTTTGGTCCATGGGATTTGGAAACTATAAATAGACCCCCTTGGGTGCCTTTGGAGAGGATCTTTTTGGCTTCCTCCTCCCTTAGCTTCTTCTTGGTAGAGTAGAGAGAGCTCTCCAAGGTGCCCTGCCTAGCCCTTTGGTAAGGGAGGGGAAGGGCTCAGGTAGCCTTCCGGGTGTGTGGTGTGACCTCCGCGCTAGAGCCGAGGGTCTGTTCCTAGCTTCTTGATCCTTTGGTCCGTGATGTTCTCTTGAGTGTAGTAGGTGTGAGGTCACCCCTTTCCAGGGACCCCGAACTCCACAGAGGTCAATTTTGGCTTCAACACTTTGGTGCGGTGAGCGTGGAGAGTGACCAACACAGAAGATCTCGGGAGAGTGTCATGACTGGAGGTCAGAGAGGTGGTGATGATCTCGGCGAGCTCCCCAACCCAGGACCCTTTGTGGGGAGGCCAGAGTTCATGGCCTCCATTCAAGGCATCATGGAGATGCTGCGAAGCATTGCTCCTCAGGGTGGCAGCTCCACCCCGACCTCCCAGGAGCTAGCTCCCCCCCCCCCGACGAGTCGACTCCCAGGGGCCTAGGCGAGGTGACCCCAGCAGGGGGGGAAGGAAGAGCACCAGGAAGAAGACCGGGGAAGGAGAGGATGGGAGATGGGGTCGAGCGAGTCCTCACCGGCCAGGAGCTATTCTCCAGCCCGGCGAGTGCCAACCTTCCAGGCGAGCAGGTGGCGCGAGTGGACCAGGAAAGACCCCCCCTCAGGGGGTCACCCTTCAGTAAGCTGATCATCTCAGCTCCAGTTACCGAAGGGTTCAAAGAGCCAGAAATGGCTTACTACACCGGGAAGGATGACCCCGTTCAGCACCTACAGTGGTTCGAGAATATCGTCTCCATCAGGCCGATGACGGATGCCTTCAAGTGTCGCTTCTTTGCGATTATATTGAAGGAGAAGGCAAGAGACTGGTTCCATCAACTCCCTCCAAGGTCGATCTATGAGTTCGAGGACTTGAGCCGGAGCTTTCAGCTTCGCTTCTCCACCTCCAAGAAGCGGAAGAGGAGTCCTGAGTCCATCTTCCTGATAAGGCAGGGGGCCGAGGATTCACTGGCCCGTTACGTTGACCGGTTCCAAGAGGAGATCCTGGAGGTCCAAGAGATGCCAGAGTATGCTCTCTAGATGGCCTTCACCGTTGGGATGAAGGAGGGCTTCTTCAAGATGAGCTTGACCCGGAAGGCCCCCCTTTCCTTCGAGGAGCTGATGGAAAGGGCGGCAGAGGAGATTGCCATGGAGGCAGCCAACCCGACATTTGTCAAGAAGTTTGCAGAGCTAACAGAGACGGAGTCAAAGGAGCAAGGTGGCTCAAGACATCAGGAAGGAAGAAGGAGAGAGGAGCGGAGAGCTCAGGAGGGTCCATAGCCAGGTTGGAGACAGCAGAGAGGACCCGTTCAGGGTCCGGGAAGAGGTTACATCCAAGATGGGGGGAATTTCCATGGGGGCCAAGGGAGGTTCAACTTCCAAAGGCAAGCCCCTAGGCAACTCCTCCCCCCACCACAACAAGCGATGAAGATTGGTCGAAGGGAGAGGAGGAACCGCCAGGGAAGGAGAAGGGTCAGGGTAGAGTTACCCTACTGTGACTTCCACCAGGTGGAGGGGCACGCCACGGCTACCTGCCCCGAGTTCTTGGAAGTGAGGGGGGCGAGAGGCCCTGCCCAGCCGTAGCCGCCAGTGCGGGTTGAAGAGGTTCTGCCCAGAGAAGGAGGGGATGATGTGTGTGAGGACCGGGTCGATGTCGGACCCCGAGACGGTATAGCGGTGATCCACGGTGGAGTGGGGGTTGAGGCCACTCGGAAGGCAAGCCTCCATGTCCATGTACCGAAGGAGCGTCGCCTCAACCTCCCAGACACCGCCCCAGGAGGAGAAGGTCACCTTCTCGGTAAAGGACCTGACGTATCATGAGGATCCGTTTTGCGATGCGCTGGTCATCCAAACGGCCATCGAGGGCTACTCCATCTCCCGGATCTTGGTTGACAATGGGAGCTCCGTCAACGTCATTTTCAAGAAGGCGTTTGACGAGATGAAGGTAGAGTCAATAAGGGTGTTGGCCTCAGACGGACCCCTGTTCGGATTTTCAGGGGAGAGGAAGGAGGTTGAGGGTGGAGTGGGACTCCAAGTTAAATTGGGGGGAGTCTCAAGGAACTGCCGGTTCGTCATTGTTGACGCTCCAAGTAGGTACAACGCCATCTTCGGAAGGCCCCTCATCAGCGCCTTTCATTGCGTGCCGTCTTCCTTCCACCAATGCCTCAAGTTCAGCTCAGGAGGGATCCAGGTCAGAGTCAAGGGAGACTCCATGATGGCAAGGCAGTGTTATGTCACGGCGGTCAACACCATCTCTTGGTTGGCCAAGACAGAGGAGATGGAGAAGGTCATGGAGAGCTTGAGCAAGATGGAGGTGTCCGAGGAGAAGGAAGCAGAAGATGGACACCATGCCCGGGCCCCCTGAAGAAGCCTCGCCTTGAGGGAGTTCTTTCCTTTTTCTTGTCTTGTAACAAGCGCTACCCCTGACCAGCTGAGTCAGGGGATCATGTAACTCATCTATTTTCCCCGTTTGAGGATGTAGGATTTTGTAAGGTTTGATTGAGATGCCTAGTCCTTTTGCTCCGAGACGGTACCACTGCCCAGACTCTCACTAGCTGGGCAGGGCCGGTGGTACCTCTCGTGGATGCCTAATTGTCTCACCTCGAGATGGATTCCGCTGTCAGGCTCACACCTAGCTGGCAGGGCAGGTTGATCTCTCGGAGGGTGGGGTAGGTCTCACCTCGAGATGGATTCCGCTGTCAAGCTCTCACCTAGCTGGCAGGGCAGGTTGATCTCTCGGAGGGTGGGAAGGTCTCACCTCTGTTGGGTACATTGGCTAAATGTACCTGATTTGAAGAAGCCTCATCCAACTCAATGATATACATCATAATGTATTTGATGTATGTTGAGTTTACTTGTGCAGGTTAAGTATTTGCAGGACTGAAGCAAAAAGTTTCTAAGTCCATGTGTCGACACCCAGAGGGGAAGTGTCGACACTCAAGAAAGCTTGTGTTGACACCCAGACAAGCAGTGTCGACACTTGGAGTCATTGTGTCGACACCTGGGATGCAGAGTCGACATCAGACAGAAAGTGTCGACACTTGGAGCTGTGTCGACACTCAGTGAAGAAAAGTGCAGACAGAAAGTGTCGACACAAGGAGCTGTGTCGATACCCAGTGAAGCTGAGTCTACACCAGAAAGTGTCGACACTTGGAGCTGTGTCGACACTCAGCAAAAGTCTGCAGAGACTAAGTACAAGTGTCGACACTCAACACAATGTGTCGACACTAAGCAGAAGAGTCATCACTTGAAGTAAGTGTCGACACCCAGCACAATGTGTCGACACTCAACAGAAGAGTCAGCATTTGAAGTATGTGTCGACACCCAGAACAATGTGTCGACACACAGCTGAAGACTCAACACTTGAAGAAAGTGTCGACACAAGGAGCTGTGTCGACACTTAGCAAAGAACAGAATTATCTCCAAAATATTCTAAGTACAAGTGTCGACACTAAAGGAATGTGTCGACACTCAGCTGAAGTCTCAACAGAAGAATCAAGTGACGACACAAGGAGCTGTGTCGACACTTAGCAAGAATCAACATAGAAGACTATGTGTCGACACCAAGAAGCAGTGTCGACACTTAACAGATTCAACACAAGAAGATGTGTCGACACAAAGGTGATGTGTCGACACTTAGAAAAATTCAGCTAAAGATAGAAGATCAAGTACTTGTGTCGACACTCAATTTCAGTGTCGACACCTGAAGAAGAATCTGTGTCGAGACATACAAGGAGTTGTGTCGACACCTTGTAGACTTGTGTCGACACTTACACAGCATGTGTCGACACTTGGTCTATAAGTGTCGACACTTAAAGACAGAAAGTCTCGACACTTTCAGACAGTTAGAGATTTTCAAGAAATGACTGAATGACTTGACAGCTGCCGTTCCAGCCGGTCTACAGCACCTGTCAGAGATATCAGAAGTCAGTTATGAACCGGACCAGCCGGTTACCATGAAAAAGGCCTATAAATAGGCACCTACAGTTTACAGAAACTGTTGTTAGAGTTGTTGAGGTTGATCACATTGTTGAAGAACAAGTTATTAAAGTGGTACATAGAGTATCAACACAAGAAGATCTTGCAGTCCAAGTGCAGATCTAAGAAGTTGGAGAGAGAGGGCTCCATCCAAGAAATCAGCCTCTGGAACTAGGCTGAGAAGAAGGATTCAGAATCATTCTGGATCTTAAGTGGCAGAGGTCAAGGAACTACTGCAGGAGGATTCAGTCTTATTCAGTTCTACTCAAGAAGCTTTGAAGAAAGCTAAGTCAGATTGAATCCAGCTGAGTTCTTCCAAGAACTCATCAAGAAACTCTCAACTCCCCTCTTTTATTTCTGAGTTGTTGAGTTAATATTTATAATACATTTTTATCTTGTAGGATCCTTTGGATCTGAGTGAATTGTAAGTCTATAATTATAAAGGCTGAGGGTAGGGCTTGAGATCCTAAGTGTAGGAGATTGAGATCTCTAAGTGTAGGCCTTGTTGGCTGAGTTTAGGCCTTGGTTGGCTGAGTGTAGTCCTTGGTTGGCTGAGTGTAGGCCTTGATTGGCTGAGTGTAGGCTTTGGGATAAAGCTGAGTTGTAAGGCTTTGGGCCTGAGGTGTAGGAACCAATTTGGGTTCTGAGACAGTGGAGGAGTTTGGCCGAATCTAGTACACTGCTAGATAGGCGAAGGGTGAAAGTGGATGTACCCATATCTTGGGGAACCACTATAAACCACTGTGTATGCTGTGCTGTGCTGTGATTGTTGTTGTGCATGCTGTGTGTTTGCTGTGATAAAATAGTTAGTATTCTGTGATATAACTGATTGCTGCCATTTAAGTTTAAAAAGGATTAGGTCACCTATTCACCCCCTCCCCCTCTAGGTGTTTAGGTACCATATCTTTCAAGTGGTATCAAATCGAGGTTACTCAAAAAGGACTAACAGTCTGAGGAGATCCTGTTTGGCAGATTCAGTGTAAGGCAAATCACAGATTCAAGAAAGTCAAGAAAATCAAGAAACATGGGTTCCTCTGAGAATCACAAGGAATTGGGTTCCATGAAATTACCCATATGCAGGAAAGAGATTTTTGGGATCTGGAAGGAAAGGGTAAGGCTGTTTATGGAGGCCTCAGACCCTAGAATCTACATCACAGTAAAGGAAGGGCCTTATGTGCCCATGAAGATTTCAGTTTTAGATACAAATCAGAGAACTCCAAAGGATTTCTCTGAGATGTCTAAGGATGAGATTGTCCTAGCCACAATGGACAAGAGGGCACAAAACATTATAGTGAGTGTCATAGATGATGCAACATTTCAAAATCTTATACACTGTAAGACAGCCAAGGAGATGTGGGACACTCTTATAGTGTATATGGAAGGATCTGAAGAAGTAAGACAAGATATAAAATCCTTGCTAAATCAGGAGTATGAGAGTTTTAGACAAGGTAAAGGTGATAGCATAACTGAGTGCTACAAGAAGTTCTACAGAATAGTTAATGAACTCATGTCTTATGAAAGAGAGTTCAGTAACTATGAACTAAATGACAAGTTCCTAAGGTACCTAACCAAAGATTGGGACACAAAGATCTGTGCCATTAGATAAATGGCTAAGTTGGGGGAAATTCCTCCTACTACACTGTTTGGCAAGTTATTGTCATATGAGTGCAATTGACAGTGAGGAAGGAGGAGGAGAAATCAACAAGAATTGAACACAAGGAAAGATCAGTTGCTTTCAAGACAGAAGTTCCCAGAAAGTGCAGGAATAAGTCATCAACTCCACCTCCAAAGGTAGTTGAATCAGAATCAGATGAGTCAGTCAGCACAAAGACTGAGAGCAGTGAAAGTGATGAAGACTTTGCTGCCTTCACTAGACACTTTCAGAAATTCTTGAAGAAGAAACAGTGGAGGTCAAGACCTTCTACTTCAAAGGGAAAGGAAGTCTTTTATCAGGAGAAAAAGCCTTCAAAGAAAGACAGGAAGAGGACAAAGTCAAGCAAGGCTACTGGATCTAAGATAGTGTGCTATTGCTGCAATAGACAGGGCCATGTTATTGCAGATTGTCCAGAGAAGAGAAAGGAATCTGGTGACAGGAAAAAGGCTCACTTCAAAGGCAAGAAAGAGAAGTCTTTTGTAGCCAAGAAGGAGAAGACTCTATCAGATATTTCTTCTTCAGAAACTGAGTCTGAGGCTGAGGCCTACATAGGGCTGTTTGCTGAAGAAGAAGAAGAAGAAGAAGAATTCATGCAGATCATGGAGTCTATTTATGAACAAGAAGATAGTCAATGCCAAGGGCTAATGGCTTTGACAGAGAGTGCCAAAATCCTGGAGCAGTCAGGACCCAGTAAGGTACAAGGTTCAAGTTCAAGTTCAGTTTCTTGTTCTAGTTCAGATTCAGATTCTTCTTCATCAAGTGATGAGAATGTATCTGAGTCTGAGGATGATATTCATCAGCTTATAGATGAATATAAAGTGCTGTTGCAAGCTTACAAGAAAAGCAAGTCCCTTGCCAAAAGTCAGGCAAAGGAAATTGCTGAGCTTAAAGCTGCTGCAACAGATTTTGAGAAGCAATTTGATCAAAAGCAGAATGAGATAGCCAGACTGAAACACATAACAGTGATTCAGATGGGGACTATCACCTTTAAGAATGATCAAATCAAGGGTCTGGAGATAAATCTTCAGAAAGAGAGAGATCTTGTTGCTAGGTTTTCTAAACCTAAGTCAGTGCTACCTTTAATTGATGAATTTGTTCATCATAAAGGCAAGGCTGGACTGAGCTTTATTAGACCTGCAGGGACTGAGCAGTCCAAGTCTAAGTCCAAGGGCAAAGCCCCAACATTCAACAAGCCTGCTGTAGACAAGACAGCCAAGGCAGTACCTAAGCAAAGGTACAATAAGTTTGAATGTTGGTGCTGTGGCAAAGTTGGTCATTTTGCAGTGGACTGTTGGCACAATGCTAGTGCCAAAGTGAGTACCAAACTACCTGTTGCAAAGCCAGTGGGTAGCTTTGTCAGATTGCAGACTAACAAGTACCAAGGACCCAAGAATTCTTTGGGTTCTAAGGTTCATTAATCTGTTTTGCAGGTGAGTCCAAGTGGCCATACCCCAACATGGTACTTGGACAGTGGATGTTCCAGACATATGACTGGAACAAGAGGATTACTAAAGGACTATATTCCAATAAAAGATGGTCCAAAATTAACCTTTGGTGGTTCTGAAAAAGGAATCATCAAAGGGTTTGGTAATATTTCTACAAACTTGGTTACCATTACTCAAGTGGCTTATGTTAAAGGGTTGAAACACAACCTAATAAGTATAAGTCAATTAAGTGATGTAGGGTATGACATCTCATTTGTTAAAAATGGTTGTCATATCAAGAGGTCAAGTGATCAAGAGATCATTTTGACAGGTTATAGGAAAAGGAATGTGTACTGCCTAGACATTATGATTGAGAACAATGGTTCTCCAGTTTGTCTTGTAGCTGATGAGACAGTCTCTCATTGTGTCAAATGGCACAAGAGGCTAGCCCATCTTAACTACAAGACTATTAGCAAACTCTTTAGCAAAGAGTTAGTGAGGAATGGTCCTCAAGTTAAGTGTGTTAAAGATGGTATTTGCTCAGCTTGTCAAAAGGGCAAGCAGACTAAATCCACCTTTAGAAGCATAGAAAACAAAGATGCTGTGAGGTATTTATACCTCTTGCATATGGATCTCTTTGGTCCAATGCCAGTTCACAGCTTAGGTAGGAAGGTCTATACCTTTGTAGTTGTAGATGACTACTCAAGGTTTTCCTGGGTGTTCTTCTTAAGACAGAAATCTGAAACACCTAGTGTCTTCTATAGCTTTGTCAAGCAAATTCAGAATGAACTAAATAGTACAGTGGTCAAAATTAGAAGTGACCATGGTACTGAATTTCAGTCTGATAGCATGACAAAACTATGTGAAGACTTTGGGATATTTCAAGAATTCTCTTCACCTAGAACACCTCAGCAAAATGACATTGCTGAGAGGAAAAATAGGACCTTGATAGAGGCTGGTAGGACCCTATTAAGTGATACATCACTGCCAGAGTATTTCTGGGCTGAGGCAGTTAACACTGCATGCCATGTTATAAATAGGGCTATCATCACTAAAGGGCTAAACAAGACCCCCTATGAAGTTGTGAAAGGCAGGAAACCAAACCTATCCTACTTCAGGATCTTTGGTTGCAAATGCTTCATACTTAATAATGGGAAGTCTTACTTAACTAAGTTTGCTGCCAAGTCCCAAGAGGGAATTTTTGTTGGGTACAGCAATAATAGTAAGGCTTATAGAGTCTACAACTTGACTACACAAGTTGTAGAAGAATCTGTGCTTGTAGTTTTTGATGAGACTAAACTTATTAACAATGAGTTGTCTAGTACTGTATGCAGCCCCACAGGTTTATCAAAGAAAATGGACAAGCTTACTATAGAAGAAGTGCCTGCTGCAAGACAGCAAGGAGAGGAGAGTAGCTATTGTCCAGGGGGAGAACTACATGTGTCAGTTGCTGAAGAAATACAAGGAGTACAACATGATGGAGATGCTGAAGAGGTTCAACCAGAAGTAAGGATGCCTTCAGCCAACAGGCATCTAAGAGATCATCCAGTAGAGCAGATTATTGGAGATCCAAGACAAGGAGTACAAACTAGGAGCAGATACATAAATGCAGCAATCTACTCTAGCTTTCTGTCTCAAGTTGAACCTAAAAAATTTGAAGAAGCAATACTAGATCCACAATGGACTGAAGCAATGCAAGAAGAGCTTAATCAGTTCAAGAGGTGCAAGGTTTGAGAACTTGTTCCTAAACCTAAAGACCACAATGTAATAGGAACTAAGTGGATCTACAGGAATAAGATGGATGAACAAGGGGTCATCATTAAGAATAAAGCAAGACTGGTTGTTAAAGGATATATGCAAGAAGAAGGTATTGATTTTGATCAAACCTTTGCTCCAGTAGCCAGACTGGAAGCCATAAGGATGTTCTTGGCCTATGCAACCTATCAAGGATTCAAGGTTTACCAGATGGATGTCAAGTCAGCATTCCTAAATGGTAATCTTAAGGAAGAAGTCTATGTGGAGCAGCCTTCAGGTTTTGTTGATCCAACTCTACCTCACCATGTCTATAGACTTAGGAAAGCTTTATATGGGTTAAAGCAAGCCCCTAGGGCTTGGTATGAAACCCTATCTAGTTTCCTCATTGAGAACAAGTTCTCAAGGGGGAAAATAGATAAGACTCTATTTCTTAGGGAATCTAGAGGCAAAGTAATACTAGTCCAAATATATGTAGATGACATTATATTTGGGTCTACTGAAAGCAGCCTTTGCAAAAAGTTTGCAAAACTGATGCAAGGTCAGTTTGAGATGAGTAGTATGGGAGAGCTGAAGTTTTTCTTGGGTCTCCAAGTTAAACAGACTGAAAGTGGTTTATCCATATGTCAGTCCAAGTTCACCCTAGAACTCATAAGGAAGTATGGTATGGATTCATCCAGTACCATGAAGACTCCTATGGGGTCAAGTATGTCTCTTAGCAAGGATGATGCAGGGAAACCTGTAGATGAAACCTTGTATAGAGGGATAGTTGGCTCCCTATTATACTTGACTGCTAGTAGACCAGACATCATGTATGCTACATGTGTTTGTGCAAGGTATCAAGCCTGCCCTAAAGAGTCTCATTTGACTGCAGTCAAGAGAATATTGAGATATCTAAAGGGCACTCCCTATCTAGGCCTCTGGTACCCTAGGAATGGAGATTTTGATCTAACAGGTTATTCAGATACAGACTTTGCAGGATGCAAAGAGGATAGAAAGAGCACTACTGGAACCTGTCAATTCCTAGGTGGGAGACTAATTTCATGGAGTAGCAAAAAGCAAACCAGTGTGGCTATCTCCACAGCTGAGTCAGAGTATGTGGCTACAGGAAGTTGCTGTGCTCAACTTCTGTGGATTCAACATCAGCTAGAGGACTATGGATTTCAGGTAAGTAGAACTCCACTTTTCTGTGATTCTACAAGTGCTATTTCAATAGCTAATAACCTTGTATCTCATAGTAGAACAAAACATATTGAGATCAAATATCATTTTCTTAGGGAGCATGTAGAAAGAGAAGATATTTTATTAGAATATGTTAAAACTGATAATCAAATAGCTGATATGTTTACTATGCCACTAGAAGAAGCTAAGTTCAATAGATTCAAAATTAAACTAGGAATGATAAACTTAGAGTAAGTTTACAGATTTGAAAATGACTAAGTAAAAAGGTGTCGACACATAGACAAGTCTATGTCGACACAGAAAAGTGGTGTCGACACTTCAGGAAAAAGGTGTCGACATATCTAGGAATGTGGTGTCGACACTTCAGAATGTTAGTGTCGACACATGTCAAGAAGGTGTCGACACATCTAATATGGTGTCGACACTTAGGTTTTACTCAGAATTTTTCTAAGTAAAGTCTCGACAATGTGTCGAGTTATGTTGTGTCGACACATAGACATGTGTCGACACATAAAATCTGTTGACTAAACTTGTGTCGACACATGTGTGTCGAGACATCATAAGTCAGTGTCGACACTTATTGCCAGTGTCGACACATGTTAAGTTAGTTGTCCCGCCTGTTCATCTTCAAAATTAGAAAGGTATAAATAGGGTTCTGTCTTTGTTTGTCGACACGCTTTCAAAGTTTCGAGACCAAAACTACTGTGTCGACACCTCTCTTTTCTAAAGACAAATTCTACAAACCCTAATGGCACCTAAGCTTGAGGAGAACGTTAACGAAGGATATGAGCTTGTGCGCGGCGCGTTCGACGATGCTGATCAAGAAATCAAGGCCGTAGTAACCCTAGTCGCCGATTCTGGGTTAGAGTACTTAGTTTCAGAACCAACTAAGATATGGAAGAAGGAGGTGCTTGAATTCCTTAATGGAGCTGCAGTAGATGAATCTGGATAAAGAATCAAATCCAGAGTTCATGGAACTAAGGTCAAGGTTTCACCAAAGAGTCTGAGGAAGGTACTCCAGCTACCAAAAACTCAAGATGAAGAAGAAATTACTGCATCCAAGACCAGGGAAGCTCTTACCTGGTGTGGACTTGATCCAAAGATGAAGCTAGGTTCAGTTTTCAACAGAAAAGGCATGAATAATCAAGGAAAGTTCATGTCTGAGATAGTTGGCAAGGTGATCTTAAGCAAGCCAGGAGGGCATGACAGAGTGTCTGCCTATATGTTTAGAATCATGACAAGGATAATCTTCACTCTGAAAACTGATTGGTCAGTGATAGTCTTTGAGAAAATTAAAGAAAGTCTGAAGAAGCCCAATCTGGGCAGGATCTTAAGTCTCTACCTAGCTGGTACAATACCAGAGGTAATGAGTACTACTGCTGGAAGTAAAATAAACCACATGAGGAAAATGGATTTAAGGATCTTTTCAAGATGGGACAGGGTGTTGTCCAAGGAAATGTCAACCCCAGAGAAGACTGTTGCTGAGAAAGACACTCCTCCAAAGAAGAAAAGGAAAATAGCTCCTGTGGAACAAGTATCCACTAGCAGTTCTGGGAGTGAAGAACATGTTGTCTTCACTCCAGATGAGCATGAGGAAGAGCCTGTAGTGAAATCTCCTGCTGCTCAAGAGATTGCTGAGATCCAGGGGGAGCTGCCTCAAGCTAGCCCCATCCACAGGGATCACAGCCAGGGGGAGCCTCTAGTTGTAGAAGCACCATCTACACTGGAAAGTGAGCAAGCCACCACCATCATTCAAGAGGTACTCACTGAACTCAACACCTTAGATTTTATTATAGAAGATGTTGATCTGTCTGATGTTAATCAGCATACTCAGCTGAATAGTCCATTTCCAGATGTTGTTAGAGAAGACACATCTGCTGTACAAGAAGTGATTCCTGATCCAGTAGTTGAAGAACTAAGAACTTCTCCTGTACAGTCTTCACAAGAGTTCACCATGGAAGATTTATTCCTCAATCTCGACCAACAAGATTTTGACCTGGACAAGGAAGCTGCTGGAAGAGATAATGCTGCTGCTGAGGGGGAGCAAGTACAAGTTCTGGAAGAGCCTTTAAGGCCAGAAACTGAGAAGGCACCTGATGTGCAAGCTGACAGACCTCCAAGCCCTAAGGATAGGGTTGACATAGCCAGCACTTCTGCCTCTGAAGATGAGGAGAGTGCTAGGGCAAAGAAGAAGAAACTGTATGTCTTTAAAAGGAGAAGTCAGAGTTATAAGAAAGCTCTGCAATCTATAACCCCACAGCCTATAGTTCAACAAGCTCCAACTGTTGATTATAGTGCATTAATGATTGCAATGCAGATAAAACTGGATGAACAGAGAAAAGCTATAGAGGCTTATGTAGATGAAGGGCACAAAACTTTGCAGTTTGATCTGGCCCAAGATATAAAGTCTATAAGGTTTGAAATGAACCTTAACAAGAAAGAGATGCATGAATGCTTCCACAAAGGTGGAAATGCAGTGGTGTATTTGGCAACACACCGAGAGAAGATCAATGCACAGGTGGATGATATAGCATTGAAACAAGGATATGTTCTTGAGAATCAATTAAGAATGAATGACAATTTGACTGCCTCCCATAATGCTATAGTCACTGAGTTGAAGAACAAGGCTGCTGAACCTTCTACATTTACTGCTGCTGTTAAAGCTGATTTTGATAAAGTATTTCAAGAAGAAATTTCTGCTGTAAAGACTGCAATCTAAGCCTCCCAGAAAGCTATATCTGATCAACTTCAAAAGCTTAAACCTTACTTTAAAGATGGCATCAGATACTTGGATAGTCAAATCAGATTTCAGAAGGATGATGTCAGAGATCACATGGCTAGAGAAGTCATAAAGGGGGAGAGAGTACTAGTCAAGGCAAGCTCTGAACATGCTAAGTGGATATCAAATTCCATCAGAGCTACACTTGGATATCCTCCTCTGTGTGATGACAATGAGGTTGCTGAATCTGGACTAAATCCTGCTTATTTTAGAGGTGAGCAACCAGAAGTAGCTCAGGTCATTTATCCACCTCCAGACTTTGAAATGATTCAAGCAGATGTGAGCACAATGTATAGCCCACCTGAGGGCAAGGACAATGTCCATATTGAAAAGGTTGTTCAACCTATATCTGAAGCCATGCAAGAGGCTCTACAGAAATAGGAAGAGACAAGGTTGTCCAAAAAGAGGTTTAGGGAACAAGCAGAACAAAGGCCAGACTTTGAACAGTGGAGCCCTACCTCTAGAAATATAATTTTAACTGCCTGGAAAGCTGCCAAAGACAATACTCATGACAGGAACAAATGATTTTCTGAAGCTGAATGGAGGAAACATGAGATCAGACAAGAAGTCATTGTTCAATACAGAAGGAAGGCAAAGATGGGAAAGCTACCTCCTACTGCAGTGGAGCCTAGCAAGTACTTTCCTAAGCCATATCACTATTTTGAGAGGCAGAAGATCAAGGCAGAAGAACTCAAAAAGAAAGATCTAAAAGGCAAGAAGCCTGCTGATGCTGAAATTGTTGATGCCCCTGTCAAAGCTCAAGTTCAAGCTGGCAAGGGAATAGTTATCAAGGAACCAGACCAGAAATAGATTAAGAATTTACTTGAAGATTATTTTGTAATCTTTTAAATGTAAAACATTTTTGTAAACTACTGAAAATGTATAAGACAAATGTTAGAACAATATATGATCAATATATTTCATGATTGTTCTGTGAATGTGTCTATTTCTTATTTGTTCTGAATTGATGAATGTGTATACATATGTGAACTAATACATGTTTATGTTTACCCTACTGAATATAACCTGATTTACATCATTTTGTAATTTTTAATTATGAATGGTGTATATCATTGACTAAGGGTTATGACTTCTCCAAATAGGAGGAGATTATTGGGTACATTGGCTAAATGTACTTGATTTGAAGAAGCCTCACTCAACTCAATGATATACATCATAATGTATTTGATGTATGTTGAGTTTACTTGTGCAGGTTAAGTATTTGCAGGACTGAAGCAAAAAGTTTCTAAGTCCATGTGTCGACACCCAGAGGGAAAGTGTCGACACTCAAGAAAGCTTGTGTCGACACCCAGACAAGTAGTGTCGACACTTGGAGTCATTGTGTCGACACCTGGGATGCAGAGTCGACACCAGACAGAAAGTGTCGACACTTGGAGCTGTGTCGACACTCAGTGAAGAAAAGTGCAGACAGAAAGTGTCGACACAAGGAGCTGTGTCGACACCCAGTGAAGCTGAGTCTACACCAGAAAGTGTCGACACTTGGAGCTGTGTCGACACTCAGCAAAAGTCTGCAGAGACTAAGTACAAGTGTCAACACTCAACACAATGTATCGACACTAAGCAGAAGAGTCAGCACTTGAAGTAAGTGTCGACACCCAGCACAATGTGTCGACACTCAACAGAAGAGTCAGCATTTGAAGTATGTGTCGACACCCAGAACAATGTGTCGACACACAGCTGAAGACTCAACACTTGAAGAAAGTGTCGACACAAGGAGCTGTGTCGACACTTAGCAAAGAACAGAATTATCTCCAAAATATTCTAAGTACAAGTGTCGACACTAAAGGAATGTGTCGACACTCAGCTGAAGTCTCAATAGAAGAATCAAGTGACGACACAAGGAGCTGTGTCGACACTTAGCAAGAATCAACATAGAAGACTATGTGTCGACACCAAGAAGCAGTGTCGACACTTAACAGATTCAACACAAGAAGATGTGTCGACACAAAGATGATGTGTCGACACTTAGAAGAATTCAGCTAAAGATAGAAGATCAAGTACTTGTGTCGACACTCAATTTCAGTGTCGACACCTGAAGAAGAATCTGTGTCGAGACATACAAGGAGTTGTGTCGACACCTTGTAGACTTGTGTCGACACTTACACAGCATGTGTCGACACTTGGTCTATAAGTGTCGACACTTAAAGACAGAAAGTCTCGACACTTTCAGACAGTTAGAGATTTTCAAGAAATGACTGGATGACTTGACAGCTACCGTTCCAGCCGGTCTACAGCACCTGTCAGAGATATCAGAAGTCAGTTATGGACCGGACCAGCCGGTTACCATGAAGAAGGCCTATAAATAGGCACCTACAGTTTACAGAAACTGTTGTTAGAGTTGTTGAGGTTGATCACATTGTTGAAGAACAAGTTATTAAAGTGGTACATAGAGTATCAACACAAGAAGATCTTGCAGTCCAAGTGCAGATCTAAGAAGTTGGAGAGAGAGGGCTCCATCCAAGAAATCAACCTCTGGAACTAGGCTGAGAAGAAGGATTTAGAATCATTCTGGATCTTAAGTGGCAGAGGTCAAGGAACTACTGCAGGAGGATTCAGTCTTATTCAGTTCTACTCAAGAAGCTTTGAAGAAAGCTAAGTCAGATTGAATCTAGCTGAGTTCTTCCAAGAACTCATCAAGAAACTCTCAACTCCCCTCTTTTATTTCTGAGTTGTTGAGTTAATATTTGTAATACATTTTTATCTTGTAGGATCCTTTGGATCTGAGTGAATTGTAAGCCTATAATTATAAAGGCTGAGGGTAGGGCTTGAGATCCTGAGTGTAGGAGATTGAGATCTCTGAGTGTAGGCCTTGTTGGCTGAGTGTAGGCCTTGGTTGGCTGAGTGTAGGCCTTGGTTGGCTGAGTGTAGGCCTTGATTGGCTGAGTGTAGGCTTTGGGATAAAGCTGAGTTGTAAGGCTTTGGGCCTGAGGTGTAGGAATCAATTTGGGTTCTGAGACAGTGGAGGAGTTTGGCCGAATCTAGTACACTGCTAGATAGGCGAAGGGGGAAAGTGGATGTACCCATATCTTGGGGAACCACTATAAACCACTGTGTATGTTGTGCTGTGCTGTGATTGTTGCTGTGCATGCTGTGTGTTTGCTATGATAAAATAGTTAGTATTCTGTGATATAACTGATTGCTGCCATTTAAGTTTAAAAAGGATTAGGTCACCTATTCACCCCCCCCCCCCTCTAGGTGTTTAGGTACCATATCTTTCAACCTCGAGATGGATTCCGCTGTCAAGCTCTCATTAAGCTGGCAGGGCAGGTTGATCTCTCGAAGGGTGGGGTAGGTCTCACCTCGAGATGGATTCCACTGTCAGGCTCTTATCTAGCTGGCAGGGCAGGTTAATCTCTTGGAGGGTGGGGTAGGTCTCACCTCGAGATGGATTCCGCTGTCAGGCTCTCACCTAGCTTGCAGGGCAGGTTGATCTCTCGGAGGGTGGGAAGGTCTCACCTCGAGATGTATTCCGCTGTCAGGCTCTCATCAAGCTGGCAGGGCAGGTTGATCTCTCGGAGGGTGGGGTAGGTCTCACCTTGAGATGGATTCTGCTGTCAGGCTCTCATCTAGCTGGCAGGGCAGGTTGATATCTCGGAGGGTGGGAAGGTCTCACCTCGAGATGGATTCCACTGTCAAGCTCTCACCTAGTTGGCAGGGCAGGTTGATCTCTCGGAGGGTGGGAAGGTCTCACCTCGAGATGGATTCCACTGACAGGCTCTCATCTAGTTGGCAGGGCAGGTTGATCTCTCGGAGGGTGGGAAGGTCTCACCTCGAGATGGATTCCGCTGTCAGGCTCTCATCTAGCTGGCAGGGCAGGTTGATCTCTCGGAGGGTGGGAAGGTCTCACCTCGAGATGGATTCCGCTATCAGGCTCTCATCTAGCTGGCAGGGCAGGTGGATCTCTCGGGGGGTGGGAAGGTCTCACCTCGAGATGGATTCCGCTGCCAGGCTCTCATCTAGCTGGCAGGGCAGGTTGATCTCTCGGAGGGTGGGGTAGGTCTCACCTCGAAATGGATTCCGCTGCCAGGCTCTCACCTAGCTGGCAGGGCAGGTTGATCTCTCGGAGGGTGGGGTAGGTCTCACCTCGAGATGGATTCCGCTGTCAGGCTCTCACCTAGCTGGCATGGCAGGTTGATCTCTCGGAGGGTGGGGTAGGTCTCACCTCGAGATGGATTCCGCTGTGAGGCTCTCATCTAGCTGGCAGGACAGGTTGATCTCTTGGGGCGTGGGAAGGTCTCACCTCGAGATGGATTCCGCTGCCAGGCTCTCATCTAGCTGGCAGGGCAGGTTGATCTCTCGGGGGGGTTGGAAGGTCTCACCTCGAGATGGATTCCGCTGCCAGGCTCTCATCTAGCTGGCAGGGCAGGTTGATCTCTCGTAGGGTGGGGTGGGTCTCACCTCGAAATGGATTCCGCTGCCAGGCTCTCACCTAGCTGGCAGGGCAGGTTGATCTCTCGGAGGGTGGGAAGGTCTCACCTCGAGATGGATTCCGCTGTCAGGCTCTCATCTAGCTGGCAGGGCAGGTTGATCTCTTGGAGGGTGGGAAGGTCTCACCTCGAGATGGATTCCGCTGTCAGGCTCTCATCTAGCTAGCAGGGCAGGTTGATCTCTCGGAGGGTGGGAAGGTCTCACCTCGAGATGGATTCCGCTGTCAGGCTCTCATATAGCTGGCAGGGTTGGTTGATCTCTCGGGGGGTGGGAAGGTCTCACCTCGAGATGGATTCCGCTGTCAGGCTCTCATCTAGCTGGCATGGCAGGTTGATCTCTCGGAGGGTGGCGTAGGTCTCACCTCGAGATGGATTCCGCTGCCAGGCTCTCACCTAGTTGGCAGGGCAGGTTGATCTCTCGGAGGGTGGGGTAGGTCTCACCTCGAGATGGATTCCGTTGTCAGGCTCTCACCTAACTGGCAGGGCAGGTTGATCTCTCGGAGGGTGGGGTAGGTCTCACCTCGAGATGGATTCCGCTGTCAGGCTCTCATCTAGCTGGCAGGGCAGGTTGATCTCTCGGGGGGTGGGAAGGTCTCACCTCGAGATGGATTCCGCTGTCAGGCTCTCATCTAGTTGGCAGGGCAAGTTGATCTCTCGGGGGTGGGAAGGTCTCACCTCGAGATGGATTCCGCTGGCAGGCTCTCATCTAGCTGGCAGGGCAGGTTGATCTCTCGGAGGGTGGGGTGGGTCTCACCTCGGGATGAATTCCGCTGTCAGGCTCTCACTAGTTGATAGGGCTGGTTGATCTCTCGTGGAAGCCAAGTCCCTTGCCCAGAGGAGGTCTCGCCACCCAGGCTCCCATAGCTGGCATGACAGGTTGACCCCTCTAGAGGGGTGAAGTATTTTTTACCCGGAGGGGGTCTCGTCACCCAGGCTCCCATCAGCTGGCATGACAGGTTGACTCCCCGGGGAGGCGCGCAAGGAAATTACATTCAGCGAATACGTTGGGTTGGACATTTCTTTCCGAGCTTGTGCCAATCTCGAAAAGAGAGGGGATTGTGTACAACCCCGTATTCGCCCCTGTATAATTTTAAGCTTTTTGGGCATATGGGCACTCTCGGTGGCCAATTTTGGCTCTAGCTTGGAAACATACTAGTAGGGGGAGGAAAAGTCTGCCTCCCCCCTAGTGGCCCCTTTTCTTTGGGAGGAGCGAGTGCAAAAAGTTGGCAGGCACCCGCCCCGGCCCGGTGGACGCGGTTTGGCGAGGGAGAGACCGGCACGGGGCCGGGCTCTCGCCCAGCCTCACGGGTAGGCGGGGGCGAGACCGGCCTAGCCCGGGTTCTCGCCCCGCCTCGCGGTTTGGCGAGGGCGAGACCGGCACGGGGCCGGGCTCTCACCCAGCCTCGCGGATAGGCGGGGGCGAGACCGGCCCGGCCCGGGTTCTCGCCCCGCCTCGCGGTTAGGCGGGGGCGAGACCGGCCCGGCCCGGGTTCTCGCCCCGCCTCGCGGTTAGGCGGGGGCGAGACCGGCCCGGCTCGGGTTCTGGCCCCGCCTCGCGGTTAGGCGGGGGCGAGACCGGCCTGGCCCGGGTTCTCGCCCCGCCTCGCGGTTAGGCGGGGGCGAGACCGGCCTGGCCCGGGATCTCGCCACGCCTCGCGGTTAGGCGGGGGCGAGACCGGCCTGGCCCTGGTTCTCGCCCCGCCTCGCGGTCAGGCGGGGGCGAGACCGGCCTGGCCCTGGTTCTCGCCCCGCCTCGCGGTCAGGCGGGGGCGAGACCGGCCTGGCCCGGGTTCTCGCCCCGCCTCGCGGTCTGGCGGGTCTCGCCCCTCCCCCCCCCCCCCCTACGGTTTTACCGTCTTGCCCTCGGGGGGAGTTACCCCTTTGCCCCCCGGCGTGGCTGTTTTCTATTGGCCCAAGGTATATTGGGCGTAGGGGTATTTTGGTCATTTTGGTCCATGAGATTTGGAAACTATAAATAGACCCCCTTGGGTGCCTTTGGAGAGGATATTTTTGGCTTCCTCCTCCCTTAGCTTCTTCTTGGTAGAGTAGAGAGAGCTCTCCAAGGCGCCCTGCCTAGCCCTTTGGTAAGGGAGGGGAAGGGCTCAGGTAGCCTTCCGGGTGTGTGGTGAGACCTCCGCGCTAGAGCCGAGGGTCTGTTCCTAGCTTCTTGATCCTTTGGTCCGTGACGTTCTCTTGAGTGTAGTAGGTGTGAGGTCACCCCTTTCCAGGGACCCCGAACTGCACAGAGGTCAATTTTGGCTTCAACAATTACTAAGTTCCGACCAAAACATGAAAAGTTTGAAATCGAAAGGGAAATCATTAATGAGATCGAGATAGGAGGGATAATGGAAAAATTCCTCCGAGCAAAAGCCCATGGCGACATTGAGTTGGCGGATGGTGAGCTGATGTGTCACCCCACCCATGCAAAAGACGATGAAATCGTCATTCGCCACCCAACGGAACTTAAAGGAAGCCAAGAACTCGACGGTGAGCTCTAGGAAAACGGGATCCGAAATAGAGAAGAGGGAACTCCATCCAGGGGTGGATAGAAATTCTCTAACTAACTCTGCAGCTCCAAAGGTCGCGAGGATCGCCCAGTCCAAGATCCGGAACACGCCAAAGGGTTTGCCGCGTAATCGTTCGCTCCGGTCCTACTGGGTGGAGTTGTCAAAGAGGAGCATGGCTTCTGCCGCGGCAGGAACCGCGGGGTGCTCGGAGGAAGAGACCGTGGAACGAGGGTGGTGGCGATACATGGCGAGAAAAAGAAGAGAATTTCAGCCAAAGTGGGAAGGAAAAAGAAGAATGAAGGCTGGAAGGTGTGGAGAAAAAAGAAGGGGGAGAAATCCTATTTATAGGGAATTTCGGGTCAGAGACGCCCCCCCCCCCCCCCCCCCGGTCACGCCCGTTACAGGGGGTGTGTACTAAAAAAATGAAAAATTAAAGTCGGGCAGGGAATCCGAGGCTCCCCACCTCGGATTCGTGCGTCACTCCCCAGAGTCACACCCGTGACTCTTGAGCGTGTCAGATAAAAATAAAAAAAACAGAGAATCCGAGGCGCGACCAGATCAGCGCCTCGAATTCGGCAACACGAGCCTGAGTCACGCCCGTGACTCTGGGCGTGACCAAACAATTTTTTTCTTTTTATGTTAGTTTTTGTTGTTTTACGCAGCGAAAGTTTTTGTGTATGTCACGCCCATGACCATCTTGGTCATGCCCGTGGCATGCCCGGAAGACGGACAGAAAAAAGCGCTCAACGAAACCAGTCTCGGGTTTCGTAAGACGGACCAAACACGCCTCTGTCACACTCATGACCGACAGGTCTCGGTCGTGACATGGGCGTGTACGAACAAAATTGCAGAAATTTTTTTTATTTTTATTCTTGAATTTTCATATATTTTTTATATTTTCATGACTGAAATAAAATAAACTAAATAACAATTACCGACTTGAAGAAATCACATGAACTTGACGTTCGAGATCGACCGATCGTCATGCAGCAATGAACCTTCAAACCCGCAAAAACTTAAATATAAAAAATTTTAAAAAAAAAATAGGACAACCATGGGGCGCCTCCCACGAGCGATTTGTTTATGGTCGTTGAGCTCGACCTTTGCGGTATGCGCTAACTACGGGTTGGACAAGACTGTATTGTCCAAGGGTTCATTAATATTATCACCGGAGAAAAATAATTTCAATCGGTGTCCACTTACTTTGAATTCGCCTCTTTTCGGATGTGAAGCAAGTACCGTCCCGTAAGGCCAAACCTCCTTACCAAAAAAGAGGCCGGACCAACGGGGCTTAAGATTACCCGAAAATAAGCATAAGCACGAGTTATAGAGAAGTACTTGGTCTCCCGGTTGGAATTCCTTTGGGTGCTTAATTTTTCTATCGTGATAAAATTTGGTGTCCTCCTTTTATAATTTATTACTCTCGTAAGCGAAGGAGTGTCACTCATCAAGCTCGATAATTGGGAATTTACGGAGCTCGGAGGATAAATTTTTATCAAGATTTAAAAATTTAAGTGCCCAAAAGGCACGATGTTCAAGATCAACCGGCAAGTGGCATGCTTTCCCATAAACTAATCGAGACGGCGTACAACCTATAACGATCTTGTACGCGGTCCGATAAGCTCATAGAGCATCATCAAACTTGACAGACCAATCCTTCCTATTAGTAGAAACCGTTTTTTCTAAAATTCGTTTTAGTTCTCGGTTTACTACTTCTTCTTGTCCACTAGTTTGAGGGTGATAGGGGGTGGCCAACATATATGTAACCCCATATTTAGATAAAATTTTAGCGAATTGTGTGTTACAAAAGTGGGTGCCCCTATCACTAGCTATCGCACGCGGGGCTCCAAATCGTGAAAAGAGTTTTTTAAGAAATTGGGTCACGACTCGGGGGTCATTAGTGGGAAGAGCTTACGCTTCCGCCCACCGTGACACATAGGCGACCTCTACCAAAATATATTTATTTCCAAATGATATTGGTAACGGTCTAACAAACTTCATCCCCCATAAATCAAAAACTTCTATTTCGAAAAATGAATTTAAAGGCATTTCATCACTGCGAGAAATATTTCCTGAGCGTTGGCATTGTACACAACGACTTACATGAGTGTGAGCATCCTTGAAGATGCTTGGCCAATAGAAGCCCGCTTCAAGTACTTCCTGAGCCGTCCGATTAGCTTTCTAATGCCCACTGGAGGGTCCCTCGTGGCAATGTTTTAAAATTTAGGTGTCTTCCTCGTGAGAAACACACCTCCACACTACTTGGTTCGCGCAAACACGAAAAAGAAAGGGATCCTCCCAAAAATAATTTTTCAAATCGGAAAAAATTTCTTCTTTTCTTGATGAGAAAAACCATTAGGGAGGAATCTCGCAACAAGGTAATTTGCGAAATCGGCGAACCAAGGAGTGGGGAGAGTAATTATCTTATGAATAGCGAGAAGGCGCTCCTCGGGAAATGTGTCATTAATATCCTCCTCTATGAGCTCCTTTGAATCGGGATTTTCCAACCGAGAAAGGTGATCTGCCGCCAAGTTTTCCACTCCTCTCTTGTCGCGTATCTCCAAGTCAAATTCTTGAAGAAGCAAAATCCACCTAATCAATCGCGGCTTTGCATCGATTTTTGTTGGTAAATATCGCAAATCCGAATGATTGATAAGAACAATAATTTTTGACAAGGTTAAATATGAGCGAAATTTATCAAAGGCGAAAATTACGGCTAATAATTCCTTTTCGGTGGCCGTGCAATTTTCTTGTGCGGCGGTTAGTGTTTTGCTCGCATAATAAATAGGATAAAAATTTCTATTTATGTGTTGTCCTAAGACCGCACCAACGGCAAAACTACTAGCGTCACACATGATCTCAAAAGGAAATTCCCAATTTGGAGCTATCATGATAGGCCCGATAGGGGCATTAATTAATTTTTCTTTAATAATAGAGAAAGCATGCAAACAATTATCATCAAAAATGAACAACGCATCTTTTTTTAATAAATGAGCAAGGGGTGTGGTTATTTTAGAAAAATCCTTAATAAACCGGCGATAGAAATCGGCATGTCCCAGAAAACTGCAAACGGCCTTAACATTTGAAGGGGGGTAGTTTTTCTATAGTTTCAATTTTAGTTTTATCTACCTCTATGCCCTTACTCGAGATTTTGTGACCTAAAACTAACCCTTCATGTACCATAAAATGACACTTCTTCCAGTTTAAAACTTGGTTCACGTCCTCACATCTTTGGACCACACGAAAGAGGTTTTCCAAACATAAATTAAACAAATCTCCAAAAACGGAGAAATCGTCCATAAAGACTTCCATGATATCATCTACTAGTTCGTCAAAGATCGCCGGCATACACCTTTGGAAGGTTGTCGACGCATTGCATAAACCAAAAGACATCCTTCGATAAGTGAAGGTGCCGAACGAACAAGTGAAGGTTGTTTTCTCTTGGTCCTCAGGCGCAATTGGGATTTGAAAATATCCCGAGAGACCGTCAAGAAAATAATAAAACGAGTGTCCAAATAACTGTTCAAGGATTTGGTCGATGAACGGCAAAGGAAAATGATCCTTACGGGTTACGTCATTTAATTTACGGTAGTCGATGCAAACCCGCCATCCGGTAACGGTTCTAGTAGGTGATTAATTCATTTTTATCATTAGGCATTATCGTTAACCCTCCTTTCTTGGGGACCACTTGGACCGGACTTTCCCAAGTGCTATCTGAAATCGGATAGATGATGCCCACATATAATAATTTTATCACCTCAGCCTTAACTACCTCCTTCATGTTAGGATTTAGTTTGCGTTGAGGTTGAATAGTTTTGTGCAAGTGGTCTTTCAATAAAATTTTATGGGTGCAAAAGGAGGGATTAATCCCTCTTAAATCCATAATCTTCCATGCAATTGCGCGGCGATGAAGTTTTAAAATATTTGACAATTGCAATTTCTCTTCGTCGGTCAAATAGGCCGACACAATAACGAGAAGCTTTGAATCCTCCGATAAAAATAAATACTCCAAATGACCAGACAATTGTTTTAATTCTAAAGTGAGAGGTTCATCATAAAAAGTTTTGAAACGATCACTACCTACTTCCAAAATTTCAAAAAGGGGTGCGTGAGTGATCAAATTATTATCACTATTTTCATGAGCAATTAAATCAAGATTTTCAAAATCGTCTTCATGATTAATAGATGAAAATTTCTTTTTAGAAAAAAAAATGGATTCTTCGGGAGAAGTCTCCAAAAAGTAACATGAGTCGTCATTAGAGTGCGAATTTTTCATAGACGAGTCAATAGTAAAGGTAACTTCCTCATCTACGACTATGAAGAGAAGTTTATCATTACTAACGTCTATAATCGCGCGCGAGGTGGCAAGAAAAGGGCGACCGAGAATTAGTGGTACCTCGGTGTCCTCTTCGATGTTAAAGATGACGAAATCTATCGGAAAGATAAATTTGTCAACTTTGACAAGGACATCCTCAATAATCCCCATAGGGAGTTTGATAGACCGATCCGCCAATTGAATGCTCATTCTTGTGGGTTTAAGCTCTCCTAATCCCAATTTCTTAACTAAAGAATAAGAAATTAAATGGACAGAGGCGCCTAGATCGGCTAACACATGTTTTACTAGTAAATCGCCAAATAAACAAGGAATAGAGAAACTATCTGGATTGGGTAATTTCTTAGGCAATTTATTAAGTAAAACTGTCAAACACTACGCGTTCAATTGAACAGTGGAGATATCCTCAAGTTTCTTTTTATTGGATAAAAGATCCTTGAAGTACTTGGCATACTCCGGCATTTGTGTTATCACTTCGCAAAACGGTAAATTTATTTGAATTTGTTTAAACATATCTAGAAATTTACTGTGATGCTCATCCATCCGGTCTTTTTGCATTCTAGACCGATAGGGAAGAGGTCGTTGATCAACCTTTGGTTTATTGTCATTAAAAGGCTTAGGAGGAGGAGGAGGTGAAGAAATCGGTACCTCCGTGTCAACCGGATTTGAAGAAGTAGTTACCTCCTTCCCGCTCCGTAGAGTGATGGCTTTAGCTTGCTCCTTTGGGTTGGGGTTCGTATTACCCGGTAATGCTCCTTGTTGGCGATCAGAGAGCATTTTAGCAATTTGCCTAATTTGATTCTCCAAATTACGTAGGGATTCGGTGAGATTCCGGATATTATCATCATTAGTAGTCGTATATTTGGTGAACAACTCCTAGAGATTGGGAGCTTTTGGAGCTTGTTGTGGAAAATAACTGGGTGGAATTGTGTGTGGTGGACGTGCCGCATTCCCTGGATTACTCCAAGAGAAATTGGGGTGATTCCTTATATCCGGGTGATAAGTATTACCGTAATTGTGAACACCCGAATTATAGGATGGCTGATTCAGATTACCCATATAATCCACATGTTCAGCACTAGTGGAAGGTTCCCAAGTAGGTGTAGACATCCCTTCTAAATTTTCATTAAGCATCTCAACCTGGAGAGATAAATTAGAAAATGTATCAATTTCGTACATGCCGGCCAGTTTTGGTGGTTTAAACCGAGGTGTACTCCATTGATACGTATTCATGGTCATACCTTCTATAAGTTCTTGGGCGGCCGTCGGTGTCTTGTTGTTTAATGTTCCACCGTCGGCATCGATATGTTGCCTCGTTTGGGAATTGAGGCCATTATAGAAGATTTAAACTTGCAACCAGTCGAGGATTGCATGATGCGGACAAAGGTGAAGCAATTCCTTAAATTTCTCTCAAGTATCATATAACGTTTCTGAATCCACTTGGGAGAAATATGTAATATCATTGCACAACTCGGCCGTCTTGGCGTGCGGAAAATATTTCATCAGAAATTTTCCGTCATCTCGGCCCAAGTAGTGATGGAGTCTCTTAGTAGAGAACACAACCACTGTTTAGCTTTGGTGCACAAAGAGAAAGGAAAAAGTCTTAGCCGGATGGCATCATCGGAAACCCCGTTAATTTTAAAAGTTTTACATGTTTCTAAAAATTTAGAAATGTGTGTGTTTGGGTCCTCATCTTGAAGTCCATCAAATTGTACATGTTGTTGTACCATTTGAATGATGCTCGGCTTCAATTCAAAGTTATTGTTCGCAATAGCGGGTCGAACAATACTTGATTGCGCCTCATCCAAATTTGGTCGGGCATAATAGGACATAGTCTGTTGATAGGCCATATTCGGATTTGGGTCACCCAAAATAGAAGAAAATTGAGAAGGAGGAGAAGAAGAAGAAGAAAAAGAAGACAAAGAAGAATGTCACCTATGAATTCCTCAACCAAATCTGGATAATTGAGATCGCGGAGTCTTAGGCGTCGCCGTAAGCTTTGCTCGATCACCGGATCCAAGTCAAGTAGATTTTACGGATTCCCTCAGGTCATACACCAAAATAAAAACAAAATAATTTTTTTTTATTGTGATTTTTTAAAACAAAAAGGAAATGATAAAATTAATAGACCCTTGCTTTCAAAATATCAACAAAGAAAAGTTCCTGACAACGGCGCCAAAAACTTGATGATTATAATTCACGCTTGCGCGTGATTCTAAATCGAAAAGGCAAGTATACCTATTGTTCGAAATATAGAATCAAGTGTCATATTTCGACTGAGGGCTTGTCGAGTACTTTTACTCATAAGAAAGAGCTATTATCTTTTCGGACAAAAGTGAGTTTTGTGAATTATGAGAAAAATACGTTTAAACTAATAAGGAGGAATTACATGATGGGAAAGCTAGCATTTGATCTAGAATCCCCTTGAATTAAAATAAATCTTCATGAAAATATAATATGCAAGTCTCTTAAATTACTCACTCGACCGTGGAGGTTCCCAAAGTACGAAAGCATCTCTCTCGAGCTCATGTTTTGACTAACCTTAGGCTGATCGATTAAAACCTCTCGGCCAGTCGAAACTCCTAAGCTTGCTTTATGCGATGAACCTCACTATTGGATTTTACGCCAATCCGGAGGATTTATATTATCCTCTGTTGAAGAGTGCATGCAACTCCTTTTATCTTTGAGTGATCTCCTCGTATCAGCAACTCTCGGTCATTTAGGATACGGATCTTAGATCGAAGAAGATATCCGCGAAATATGAATTCGACACAATGAAATTCAAAGATAAATCGTTAGTGAGCAAAATAAAAAACCTGACATTTTTGATAAAATTGAAAAACTTATTTCATTCTAAGGTTCATCATGATCAAGTGCTAAATGGAGTTTAGCTACATACTCATCATGATTAGGGAATCACAAAATAGGGAAGAGAGAGACATGATTGAATGGAAAATAACTTAAATTTAAAGCTTACAAAATATAAGATCTAGACTAGGAAATGGAAATTGCAAGAAATAAAGCAGAAAATACAGAACTCCAACTCCAAAAATCTCTCACAGCTCCTCCCTCAATATTGAAATTGTATGGAATTTATAGGCAAAATTGCTGGAGTGTCAAGCCCCTAGGTCACGCCTGTAACCTAGGGAGTGTAAGGCTCAGAACCGTCATCTTCAAAGCCCCAAGAACGTTGGAGAAGAACCGCCAAAAGTTGTTAAGTGGCGGGTCACGCCCGTGACCTAGGGTGTGTCTTGTCCGTTACTGGAGACGGCGGGAGGCAGAAACAGCGGGAATAACTCTGACAGTTGATGGAAGGGTCACGCCCCCTGGTCACGCCCGTGACCAGGGCGTGAAAGCTGGAACGGAAGTCTGGCGTGAATAGCTACTTGATGGATGGAAAGCACTTCTGGTCACGCCCTGAGGCATGCCCGTGACCCAGGCGTGTACTTTTAATCCGACGTGGCAACCGTCCTGAAGTTCCTTCTGCTGGCACACCCTATGCATAAGTACACGCCCCAAGGTCACGCCCGTGACCTAGGGCGTGTAATATTAAATTAACTCGGGGAGGTTCTGGACAGCGGCTCGGAGACACGGACCGTGACTATGGCCACGCTAAGGTGACACGCCCGTGTCATGAGGGCCACGCCCGTGACCAGGCCCTGCGTTTGGAAAATTTCCCTTTTTCTCCAGAAAAGCTCTTGATCAGCCCTGCAAGATTAAAAATATTATTATTAGCCCAAATAAGTACAAAACATCAAAAGAAGTTAATTATATACTTTATAATATAATATTGATATATATAATAACTAAATATTAAATTAAATACTTATCTAAAATAGAGAAATAATAAAAGTTATCATGGTTTCATGTGGAAATTTTTCCTTGATGTCTACTTCCTTATTTTTCTCAACATTTTGCTCTAACCTAGATAGATGGTCTGCTACTGGATTTTCTGACCCTTTTCTATCTTTTATCTCAAGGTCGAATTATTGTAAAAGTAAAATCCATCTTATAAGCCTAGGTTTGACATCTTTCTTATCTACCAAATACCTTATTGCAGCATGGTCTGTATAAACTATAACTTTTGAGTTGATTAAATATAAGCGGAATTTATCAAATGCAAACACTACCGCTAATAATTCCTTCTCTGTAATAGTATAGTTTATTTGAGTTTCATTTAAAGTTTTACTTGTATAATAAACAGTATGAAAGATTTTGTTATGTGTTTGACCCAAAATAGCCCCTAAAGCATAATTGTTAGCATCACACATTAAAACAAAGGGTAGGTTCCAATCAGGGGCTATAATGATAGGAGATGATGTCAAACTTTTCTTTAGAGTGTTGAAAGATTTTAGACATATTTGATCAAACTGGAAAGGGGTTTCCATTTCAAGAAGATGACTAAGAGGTTTGGTAATTGCAGAGAAATTTTTTATAAACCTCCTATAAAAACATGCATGTCATAAAAACTTCTAATTCCTTTAATGTTTGCAAGGAGTAGAAGTTTTTATATTACTTCTAGTTTTGAATGATCTACTTCTAGAGCCATATTAGAAATTTTATGGCCAAGCACTATGCCCTCTCTTTCCATAAAATAACACTTCTCCCAATTTAAGACTAAATTAGTTTGTACGCACGTATCCAAAACTTTCTTTAAACACTCTAAGCATTCATGAAAAGATTTGCCAAACAGAGAAAAATCGTCCATAAAAATCTCAATACTTTCATCCATCAAATCAGAAAAAAATAGAAATCATACAGCGCTGAAAAGTAGCACGTGCGTTACATAGTCCAAATGACATTTTACAGAATTCAAATGTACCATATGGACAAGTAAAAGTTGTTTTTTCCTGGTCTTCAGGGGCTACCATAAATTGGTTATAACCTGAATACCCGTCCAAGAAACAAAAATATTCATTCTCTGCTAACTTATCTAACACCTGAGCTAAGAATGATAATGGGAAGTGATCTTTCCTAGTTGATTGATTTAACTTTCTATAATTCATGCATATACGCCAACCAGTTACTGTCATAGTAGGGATCAACTCATTATTTTCATTTTTCACAACAGTCATCCCACTCTTCTTAGGCACACATTGGACAGGACTAACCCACTTGCTATCAGATATTAGATAAATAATTCATGTGTCTACCCATTTAATGATTTCTTTTTTACTACCTCTTTCATTGGAGGACTAAACCTTCATTGATGTTCAATGGAGGTCTTTGCATCATCCTCTAATAAAATTTTATGCATACAAATAGTGGGACTAATGCCTTGGATATCGGCAATAGTCGACCCCATAGCTCCTTTGTATTTCTTGAGGACCTCTAACAGTTCTTTTTCCTTACTTTGCTCTAATAAACCGTCAATTATTACCGACAAAGATTTGCTTTCTCCCAGAAAGGCATACTTCAAATTTTTAGGTAGAGGTTTTAATTCTAATTAAGGTGGTTCTATAATGGATGGCTTTAGAATTTTAATTTCACTTGATCTCTCAAGTGCTTCAACAGTCCTAACAGTTCTCCATATTTCTCTAGTATTAAAAACTTTGGCACAATCATCCATCTCTTCCACTTTATCTCATTCTTCATTATTAAGGATTGCAAACAATATTTTCTCCCACGGGTCATTCTTTTGATAAGCTCTAATTGGAATTTCTACTTTATCAATAAAATGACATTCCTATTTATCGTTAGGATATTTAATTGCTTTTATGATGTTAAAAGTTACCTCTTCCTCATTAACACTCATTGTAAGTTCTCCTTTTTGAACGTCAATAAGAGTCCTTTCTGTAGCGAGAAAGGGCCTACCAAGAATAATGGGTACATCTCTATCCTCTTCGATGTCCAACACTATAAAGTAAGCAGAAAAATAAACCTCTCTACCTTAACTAAAACATCTTTCATAATGCCTTTAGGGAATGCAAGAGTTCTGTCAGCTAGTTGATGAGTAAGAGAGGTAGGAGCTATTTCTCCAAGGCCTAATGTTCTATAGATAGAAAGTGACATGAGGTTAAAACTAGCCCCCAAATCACATAAAGCCCTAATCGAAAATTTAACTCCTATGAAACATGGTATGGTAAAGCTTCTTGGATCTTTTAATTTAGGGGGTAGCTTCTTCTGTAGTATAACACTACATTCTTCAGTTAAAGCCACAATTTCTTTTTCAGCAAATTTTCTATTTTTGGAGAGAATATCTTTCATGAACTTTACATAACTAGGCATCTGTTTTAAAACTTCATCAAAAGGGATATTTATAGTCAACTTTTTAAAAACTTTCATAAACTTCTGGAATTGTTTATCAAGCTTCATTTTAGTGAGTCTAGAAGGAAAAGGTTGAGGGGGGTAAATTTTTGTTTCCTCTTCTAAATCTATAACCTCTACACCTTTATCGATGTTAGAGTTCTCGACCTCTTTAATTTTGCTTTTTTTTCTTTTCTTTCATCTTCATTGAATTTTTCAAATAATAAATCCCCACCAGAAATTTTGTTCCCACTTCTTAGGGTGACAGATTTGCATTGGGTAGTTGTGTCATCTATTTTTAGATTTGGAGTTGTTTCAGCTGGTAATGTTCCCAGTGGCCTTAGATTTAATACATTGGCAATCTGTCCTATGGAAGTTTCTAAGGATCTAAAAGATGATTTTATCCCTACTACCCTTGCATCATTTTTCAAAAACATTTCTAGGATTAATTCATCTGGTAATTTCCTTTAATTCCCTTGATTGTTGTGAGGAATTTGATTGAATTCTGGTGGATGATTAACATTTTGATTGTTTCTCCATGAAAAGTTAGGATGATTTCAACATTTAGGATTGTACTGATTTGAAAAAACATTTTGTCTTTGTCCACCTACATAATTAACTTCTTCTGGAAGCTGATTCAATTGTTCTATGGTGAGAGAGGTATTGGGGTTAGGTAAATGAATACTACTGGCAGATGGCATTACTATATTTTGACTCAAAAAATCTAATCGTTTATTTATCATGTTAAATTGTGATGTCATTTGTGCAGCTAATGAATTGAATTGATCAACATGATGGACACCCATTGGATTGCTAGTCCCTTGCCACTCAAATGATTGATAGTTATTGGAAGTAAGGTCTTCTAGAATGGTATAGGCATCCTCCGGATACCTTTTCATCAAATACCCCACTACAACCCCATCAATTAAGATCATGGTAGCTGTTTGCAACCCTTTGTAAAACATGGATACCTGCTAATGTTGGGCTAATCCGTGATGGGGACATCTTCTTAATAACTCTTTTAAAATACTCTCATGCGTCATAAAGAGTTTTCCCATTAATTTGCACAAAAGTGGTGATGTCTCTAATTAACTTTGTTGTTTTAGGAGGAAAGTATTTATTTAAAAACTTCTCTACCAATTGGTCCCATGTGGCTATAGAACCATATGGTAATGAATTAAGCCAATCCTTAGCTTTTTCCTCTAACGAAAATGGAAATAACCTTAACTGAATTGCTTCATTTGTAGCCCCATTTACTTTGAACATGTCACATATTTCTAAGAATGTCCTTAAATGAGAATTTGCATCTTCATTATTAAGACCCTCAAACTTATTATGTTGAACTAATTGATAGTAGTGGAGTCTATTTTGAAGTTGTTAGCTGTTATAGTAGGTCGAGCGATGCTAAATTGCAAACCTCCTCGTAAAGGTATGTTATAATCACGACATGTCATTCTAGGTGCATTTTGTTGGCCGTTTTGGTCAACTTGCCCATTAGGATCTACATGACCTTCATTGTTGTGCATATTGTTTTGTTCATTATCACCCATTTCATGATGTGCAATATTGCTATTCCTAAAAATCCTCCTATTTTGCCTTCAAGTCTTTTCGATTTCTGAATTTAAAGGAAATATTTCAGTGTCTCGGTATTTGGACATACAATGATGCACATAAATTGAAAGGTAAAACAAAAACAACACTTGAACTCAGATTACTAAGAATTATTAATATCACAAGATAATACTTAAATAAGAAAAATTGTCCCCTACAACTGCGTCAAAAACTTTATGCACGAAAAGTAGATATATACAATACAATGTAAGTATACGTGTCGCGTCAAGTAATAAACTAGAAAGTAGAGAGTCGAATTCACAGGGACAATGTTTTACTTAAGCTTATGAGTACTAGTAATGTTCATTTCTACTAAGTCAAGCAAAATCACACTTTTGTAGAACCAAAATAAAACTAACATACGAAACTAAATTACTGAGAATAGATAATAAAGATAAATATGAGCTTTGTATATTAATCCTTATCCTTGGCTTGCCTATGTGAGAAAATACAAGTGAGCTTAAATTAGATATTATCTTGTGAAAATCCTAAACTTGCGAAAAACAACTCTCGATTTCATCATCGCGTTGTGC
The DNA here is from genome assembly GCA_039583875.1 of Platanthera guangdongensis. NCBI lineage: Eukaryota > Viridiplantae > Streptophyta > Magnoliopsida > Asparagales > Orchidaceae > Platanthera > Platanthera guangdongensis. Next base: position 146,583,011 of record CM077154.1, read on the forward strand.
ACATTTAGTGAGTAGCTTGAAATACAAGTTACACAAGTAAACATACGTATAAAGTGAGGATATTAACTCCACAACTAGAATGATAGCGATACGTTAAATCATATGTAGCCAAATTAAATTCTCGAAACTTACGAACGTAGCTTTCGCATATAGAACGTAGTAAAAAAGCACAAGATGGTAATTTCTTATCGTCATCACTAAAGAAGAGACTGAAATTTAAGATAAAAACTAACAATAAGTTAGTTGTTCAAGTAAGCATTAAGGCAAACTTCAGATAGTTCACAACATACAAAACTCGTTAGAGGATTAGTTCCTCATAGTCAGAATCACAGGATATTGTAACAGTAAATGAGCAGTCATGGTAACAGAAGATTTATGAATAGCAAACCAAATGGTCTCCGAGATAGCTTGCTAACTCGTCTTGGTGCAGATGAAGTTGTCACTGAAACCTCTGCACTCCTTCCCGATCGACCTTTCAACAGTCTCCCGGCACCCAAAGATCAAAGTATCGCCTGAAATCCTCCATCCAAGTCACTCCTCTCCTTTTCTGATTCTCCTCTCTTCTGATCTTTATCTAGTTCTTTCCTTTTGGTAATTCTTTCTTCTATATATAGTGATTCGCCCATTTTAGAGCCTCTTTTTCGCTGAAGGAACGTCTCCTTTCGGTCTTATAACTGTCACCAATTTGAATTTCAAAACTCCAGATTTTTGTCAGCACCTTGTTGCAACAACTTTGTCTCCGGAAATTAAGCATAATTAGGTAGTAAAAAAATTGTTGTAATAACTTTTTCTGTGTAATAGAGTCGAACACATTTTATTTCTCCAGAATGATTCCTTTTTTGTATTTTACAAAGAAAGCTTCATATTTTCATAGTTAAAACCTGAATTATATCAAAATATAATTTAAAACCTATTTTACTTGATTCAATGATAGTTTGCTACTTTGTAAAGGATGAAAACATGTAAATAAACAAATGAATTAACTTCTTTTTGAGAAGTTATCAGTGGCAAGTGGTGACGGACTTACGTTGGAGAGCGGCTATGCCCTGCAAACTCGGGTAAAAAATGTTAGTATTTATTTTGATATAGGAGAAACTATAATCATGCCTGAGGGAGGAAGCTATTGCTTCCGTGGTCGCGACGGTGCGTGGGGCACGTACGGGCGTGCGCGAGCACATGTACGTAGACATGTGCCAGTGGGCGTGTGGGCGGTCGTGCTCGCGCTGGAACGCGCGCGGCTAGTCGAGCATGTAGGTGCGTACTAGACCGGGAGCTCCCGCGGTTGCGCGCCGTCGCGCGTAGGCGCACGCGCGGGTGAATCCGTGTGCGCGTAGGCGTGCTAACGCATCCGCGCGCGGGCGGGCGCCTAATCGTGCGAGGGCGCATGGGCGATCCCGCGCGCCCCTGGTCGTGCGAGCACGCGCGCAATCTCGCTTATGGGCGTGCACGATCTCACGCGGGAGCGCGTATGGGCATGCCCGACCCCGAGCGTGGGGCGCACGTCTGGCCGTGCGCGGGCCAGGCCGCGTGCGTCATAGCGTGGGCTCTTAGGCGTGTGTGTTGGCTTGCATGCACGTCTGTGTTCATATGCGGATGGCTTTTGGCCAGGCTTTTTTAACCTAACATTTTACACTTTGTGATAGGGCTCGAAATGTACTGCTCGGCCGATGCGTCTTCACTCTTATCTTACCGAGGACCAAGTTACAATTTGGAGGAGGAGATTTGGCCTTTCTGTCGACTTTGAACTAAGGTTATCGCGTGTTGAGGAGAGGGTGCAAAATCCTCCTCGTGAATGGTTGACGGTCTGCGAGACTAGCTTGAGATCAGGGTTTCGGTTCCCCTGTATGAGGAAGTGGTTGAGATTCTGAAGTTCTGCGGCGTGTCGATTTTCTAGTTTACTCCCTTGGGAGTGGTATGCCCTATGGGATTGTTTGTCCTCTTTTATCAACATGGCGTGAAGCTTTCTTTAGATTGCTTTTGGGACTGGTGCGATGTTCGCTCTGATGATGGCGAGCGGGTGGAGATTTGCAGCAACAAAAGTTTGCTTGATTTTAAGATCCAGACGAACCGCCGCCACGGATATATTTTGTTTGGTTATGTTAGGAATTCTTGGGGCTTTCCAGAGCTATGGAATGTGTTGTCTGACCGTTGTCGTCGCCAAAAGGGAAAGGAGCGGGAGTTCACTCCTGTACTTAGATTTTCAGAGCATTGTGAGCTAGTTAATCATCTGTTCTGCATTTCTTCGTTCATGGAAGAGAAGCATTTGTTACGGTGTGGCCTTTCTTCAGTCATTAGGCGGACCGCTGTGACGTCTTTGAGTTGTCGGAAATGGAAGACCATTGTAGTTTCTCGAGGTGGCGGGAGATCGGCTTCTTGTTTGTCTTCTTCAAGTGATGATTCTCCTTGCGGTGGTCGTGGTGGTTCGCCTCCTGATGTTCAGGTGCTTGGTTTGTCTGCCCCCAGTCTTTCCCTGCGGAGGCAGCGGCTCCGAGGCTATCTTCTTCTTTGAAGGCGATGAATGAAGTGGTAAGTGAGCTTAATCATTTTTGGCTCTCCTTTATTGTTTTATTGCACTGACTTCTCTCTTTTCTTTTACAGATCGAGGCTTAGGTTCAGATTGTCATTACCTGAAATGCCCATTATGTGAGACTGAAGGATGGATACCTGGCCCTTCAGGAGAAGTTTCAGGCTACGACGAGTTCTCTTGTTGCCTTGAAGATGGAGTTGGAGGAGACTCGGGCCTGGGATGTTTCTCGATTTTGCTGGATGGGATCGGAGCTGAAGGCGGAGTTGGAGGAGACTCGGGCTTCCCTAGAGGTGGAGAAGTCTCTAGTGGAGAGGACTACGCAGATGTTGAAGTGTGCTCAAGAGGAGACTTCTTGTTTGGAGACGGAGCTTAGTACGACGAAGGCCCAAGTGGAGGCGCTGTCTTCCGATAGCCGTGTGTCGGAGTTGAAGGTTGTTGGCCTTGTGGAGTATATGGAGTCTCTGGATTACATGTGGGATCGATGCTTGATCAGTGACGAAGTTCGCAAGGAGATCTGTAGCAAGGAGGTGGAGCCTCAGATGGAAGATGTTTGAGAGTTGTCCCTTACGCGTGGAGTCTCGAAGGCTTTTTGTCTTATTAGTGGGAGCTTGGGATGGGATGTATCTGGCCTCAGCTTTGATGATCTCTCTAGCGACGAAGGTTCTGATGTTGACACGACTGACGTGTAGTGGCGTTGTTTTCTTGTATTAGCATGTGTCTGCATTTTTTTTCAGTAGGTCATTGTTGTTGTTTGACGGTTGTTGATTGGCGTGTTTGCGTATGTATTTGTATGTTGTTGTAATGGGATTTGTGTTCTTTCTCTTGCCCGAGCATTATTTGGCTCGTAGTGTTGCTTTGTGGGGGCTAGAATTGTGCTTGTAGTTGGTTAATAACTTAGTTCTCACAAGAATCGCCCGCAACTTAGTTCGCACGAGGATCGCTCACGACTTAGTTCGCATGGGGATCGCTCGCGGCTTAGTTCGCACGGGGATCGCCCGGGGCTTAGTTCGCACGAGGATCACTCGCGGCTTAGTTCACACGGGGATCGCCCGCGGCTTAGTTCACACGAGGATCACTCTCGACTTGGTCATGAGGGGGGCAGGCCTTGACGACGTCCTGGCGTAAAAAGGCTGGTTCGATGAATACTTATGTATTCAAACAACATGCGCAGTCTTACCTTTTGCACGAGTATCGCTCGCGGCTTAGTTCGCATGGGGATCGCCCGCGGCTTAGTTCGCACGGGGATCGCCCGCGGCTTAGTTCACACGGGGATCGCCCGCGGCTTAATCTTACCTTAAACTAGTCGGCCACTATTGAAAGCAAAACATAATGTTTAAATAACTGATTGTCTATATGCGCCCATTCTTGCGGTTCTTGTTTGTCATGAAGTTTAAATATGATAAAAGCATCTTTGAGGGAATTCAAAATAAGGAGTCACTGATATTCAGGTCTATGGCTTATGTTGGCCAGGCTTGCTTAGAGTAGCATGTCTTGGCAACTTCTTGGTTTCCACGCACAACTCATGTCCCTCCACTAGTGGAGAATTTCAGGGCGAGGTGCGGGATCGAAGGAATGGCTTTGAAGACCGGCTGGATAGGCCTTCCGAAGATTGCATTGTAAGGAAAGTTTGAGTCTATTATGACGAACTGGATTACGTGTGTAACTTGCTTTGGAAACTCTCCCATGGTGACTGGTAAAGTTATCGTCCCTTGCACTTAGACTGGATGGTTGTCAAAGTCGTAGACGGGTCCAGCCGCTGGCATGATATGTTGGACTGTAAGTTTCATACTTTGAAGAGTGGCGAAGAATAAGACGTCGACTAAACTTCCATTGTCGATAAGTATCCTTTCGACCTTGTAGCAGGGATCTCTGATTCTTGCGCTGATCACAAGAGGGTCTTGGTGTGGTATCTAGATTTGCTCAAGGTCCCCATCCCTAAAGGCTATGGTGGAGTCTTGCTTTCGTCCTTTGTCTTCGTGAATATCCCCTCGGGCACTTATCGAAAATATCTTGGTAGAGAGAATTTATGATCCGGCGATAGTTTCGATGTTTCTGTTTATCTGTCTACCACTGTCCCCTCCTTGTTGGGCATCCGGTTGATCTCTTTCCTGCCTAGGAGGAGCTTGATGATCTTTTTGGCACCCTTGCAAGAATCTACCTAGGAGTCCCAGGCGAACTTGGCGCTCGATTTCATCTTTAGTCTTGCACACTCTTCTGTGGTGTGACCAGTTCCCCGATGGAATTCGCAATATTTTGATTGATCGCTTTTGGGATTCGGGGCATGCTGCTTGGGACGGTGCAGAGCCAACTTGTTCTGGATGGCATAAAGTACACTCATGCTAGTGGTGTTCAACGAAGTGTATTTTGTAACACCCCTCCCCCTTACCAAGGAGGCTCCCGGTCTTATGCCCAGAACCGCCGCCTTACGTTGGCACTAACTCACGGGTTAGTCGACACCGCAACACGCCGATCCTGCCGCCTAGTACGATCAAGAAACCTGTTCGGCTAATTGAGAGATAGAAGAAAAAAGAAGTATATAATAACAGCTAGTCCACATGTCACAACACTATCAAATAAAAATGAAAGTACACGAGTCTGGAATGAGTACATCAAAAGAGAAAAGGGCGTATGCCCTGTACATGATATCAAATCACTCTCTCACAAAATGACAACAAGCGGAAGCTAAACTATCATCAGAAAACTCATCCCACCTGACGACGGGCTGCCATAGTAGTAGTAGGCGGGACGAGTTTTTTGATGATAGTTTAGCTTCCGCTTGTTGTCATTTTGTGAGAGAGTGATTTGATATCATGTATAGGGCATAAGCACTTTTCCCTTTTGATGTACTCATTCTGGACTCGTGTACTTTCATTTTTATTTGATAGTGTTGTGACATGTGGACTAGCTGTTATTATATACTATTTTTTACTTCTATCTCTCAATTGGCCGAACAGGTTTCATGATCGTACTAGCCGGCAGGATTGGCGTGTTGCGGTGTTGACTAACCCGTGAGTTAGTGCCACCGTAAGGCGGTGGTTCTGGGTATAACACCGGGAGCATCCTTGGTAAGGGTGAGGGGTCTTACAAACTGGTATCCCCTGTGGGTCCTAGTAACGTGTGCTATATTTTAGCTAAGCGCACTCATGACCTAATGATGACCCGTATGACGTGTCTTCCAAACTCTTGGGTCAAATGTCCCTAATTATTTACCATGGTTGTAATGACGTATGATAATGATCGAACTAGGCTTCATTATTTTTCTAAGGGATTAGAGGCCTAAATTAATTCTTTTAATTGTGCGACCAGGGTCACCTTGAACATGATATACTACACATAGTGATTCAACCTACCTAAGGAATTTACTAGGTGTTCCATAAGGTCAAATATTATTGCCTATCAGGTTTCATAATTTTTCCGTGCAAAGTTTTATTTATTTCTCATTTAATATTAAAATTCCATTTTGACCACTTTCCAAATAAAGTACCTCAAATATACAACCAAATATTCTGAGAAAATTACTGAGCATTCATGTTGATATAGTAAATGTAAATACAGAATTTTCAAATCTTAAACAGTGATTTGACCTAACTTATATCCATATGAACAATATTACCAAAATTCCATTATTAGGGTTTTCAGCATATAGAGACATCCAAAAATTCTAAAATAATTTATCAAGGGTTTAATCATAGAAATAAACTAATGCTAATTTTTTCATGATATTTAAACAGCATTTTCCCTTATTTTTACATAATTTTCATAAGGGCCAAAATGGTAAAATCTACTCAAAATCCAAGGAAACATTATTAAACAGTGCCATAAATTTTTCCAGAGGTGAAATTTGCCCTACTAGATCTTGTGTCAAAAATCCATAGTTTAATGAATTCATTTGCCCTATTTTCCAAATTTATTTTCTAACTAGGCACATTTTCCAATAATTCCAAATAATGGGATTTTTGATCCCAAAAATCCAAAACTTACCATAGAGGTATATTCCATTCCTATGAGCCTCTTCCCAGAGTTTAATGGGCATGCAATGATTCAATTGGGCTAAATTCACATTTTTCTATTTTTACTATTGGCACCCCAAATTTGAATATGTCAATCTCATGCATGTGGGATTTCCCAAATATGCAGATGTCAAAATGACCTAAAATTTTAATTATGGTCATCTAATGAACCAATGGACATGGCACCCAAATTTGGGGGCATTTGGAGTTGTAGATCTCCAAATATTCAATTAATTTAATAAATGATATTTCACCAAAAACTATGGAAAACTTCTTTTCAAAAATTCCCATTTTTTGTCAATACCTAAGTATGATATAGTCACATGCATGACCAAAATCTCAGGTCATGAGGACTTATGGTTTGGCCTGGGAACTCATTTAAAGATCTGCCCTAGCCTAGGACTAGTTTTGGTAGAATGGCCCTACAGGGAGCCCTACTGCTCCAAATTACATGTTTAGGGTGTCAAAACAAATTTAAGACATAGATATACAATTTTTATGTTGGTGAATAGTTCTGAAATTGCATCTAAGGGGCCTATATTTAACATGCAAAGTTCTGTATAAAATGTGACAGAAAATAAATGAAATTAATATAATGCCTATAGTTTAATATGATCAAAATGGACGGCATCCATGCATCTTCTCCAACCAGCCAATGCTCCAGATGCATCCCGCCTGTAGCAGCTGCTCTTGGTGTTTCCCGGCCATCCGACCACCTCTCTGGCCGGCCACCACCACCACCTCCGTTGAGGTGGTGGCCATCGATTGGCGGCGACTTGGCCGCCGGAGGCGGCAGTTTCCGGCGAACCCAAGCACCTCAAATTTCATGGATTTTTCTTGATTTCCTCTCATGGGATCGGGCTGATTTGAGCCCGATATCTCTCCTAGTATATCTAGGAAACTAGCACGGGGTGAGTGGAGCTTAAACGGACCTGTAGCCGGGCTTTGTGACGCGTGCGGTGGTGGTGTGCCATGGCCGGCGATCTCTCCAGCGAGCTTGCTCCAAGCTCCGATTCTACATGGTTTGCCTTAATCCAGGACTTGATTTCCACTCCTCTCGACCTTCTGAAGCTGATGGTGAAGTCAAATGGGGGTGAAAAGGGCTGGTTGTGGTGTTTTGAGCATGTGTAAATTCGGCCTAGCATAGGATACTTCACCATGGTTGTCATGTGTCATGGAGCATGCTAAAAATGGCTGGGAAATGATGTGTGAGCTCATAGGAAGGCTTGGGAAGAGAGAAGGAGGGCCACATGGCCTTCATCCCCCATTTTCCTCTCTTTCTCTCTCTCCTCCATTTAGCACATTCGTAAACTACCCTCATGCATGTCACTACCCTCCAAAACCAGGGGGTAGGAGCTGTAAATGTGCACTTGGGCTAGTCATGGGCCTTGACTTATGGGCTTAGCCCCTTTGGGAATGGGCTTGGTCTTCAAATCCTTTAAATAGGTCTAAGGTTGACGAAGTTGACTTCTAGGGTTGACTTGGTCAACCTTAGGCCTATTTAAAGGATTTGAAGACCAATCCCATTCCCAAAGGAACTAATCCCATAAGTCAAGGCCCATGACCAGCCCAAGTGCACATTTACAGCTCCTACCCCCTAGTTTTTGAGGGTAGTGACATGCATGGGGGTAGTTTAGGAATTTGCTAAATGGAGGAGACAAAAAGAGAGGAAAATGGGGGATGAAGGCCATGTGGCCCTCCTCCTCTCTTCCTAAGCCCTCCTCTGAGCTCACACATCATTTCCCAGCCATTTTTAGCAAGCTCCATGGCACATGGCAGCCATCGTGAAGTATCCTATGCTAGGCCGAATTTACATATGCTCAAAACACCACAACCAACCCTCTTGACCCCCATTTGACTTCACCATCAGCTTCAGAAGGTCGAGAGGAGTGGAAATCGAGTCCTGGATTGAGGCAAACCATGGATAATCGGAGCTTGGAGCAAGCTCGCCGGAGAGATGGTCGGACATGGCACACCACCACCGCACGCGTCCCCAAACCCGGCTACAGGTCCGTTTCACCTCCCCTCACCCCATGCTAGTTTCCTAGATCTACTAGGAGAGATATCGGGCTCAAATCAGCCCGATCCCATGAGAGGAAATCAAGAAAAATCCATGAAATTTGAGGTGTTCGGGTTCGCCGGAAACCGCCGCCTCCGGCGGCCAAGTCGTCGTCAATTGATGGCCACCACCTCAACGGAGGTGGTGGTGGTGGCTAGCCAGGGAGGTGTCCGGATGGCCGGGAAACACCAAGAGCAACTGCTACAGGCGGGATGCATCTGGAGCGTTGGCTGGTTGGAGAATATGCATGGATGTCGTCCATTTTGATCACATTAAACTATAGGCATTATATTAATTTCATTTATTTTCTATCACATTTTTTACAGAACTTTGCATGTTAAATATAGGCCCCTTAGAGACAATTTCAGAACTAGTTACCAACATAACAATTGTAGATCTATGTCTTAACTTTGTTTGACACCCTAAACGTATAATTTGGAGCAGTAGGGTTCCCTGTAGGGCCATTCTACCAAGCTTGGTCCTAGGCTTGGGCAGATCTTTAAATGACTTTCCAGGCCAAAACATAAGTCCTCATGACCTGAAATTTTGGTCATGCATGTGACTATATCATCCTTAGGTACTGACCAATAATGGGAATTTTTGGAAAGAATTTTTCCATAGTTTTTGGTGAAATATCATTTATTAAATTAATTGAATATTTGGAGATCTACAACTCCAAATGCCCCCAAATTTGGGTGGCATGTCCATTGGGTCATTGGATGACCATGATAAAAATTTCAGGTCATTTTTACCTATTCATGTTTGGGAAATCCCACATGCATGAGATTGGCATATTCAAATTTGGGTGCTAATAGTAAAAATAGAAAAAATGTGAATTTAGCCCAATTGGATCATTGCATGCCCATGAAACTCTGGTAAGAGGCTCATAGGAATGGAATATACCTATATGGTAAGTTTGGGATTTTTGGGATCAAAAATCCCATTATTTGGAATTATTGGAAAATGTGTCGAGTTAGGAAATAAATTTGGAAAATAGGGCACATGAATTCATTAAATTATGGATTTTTGACACAAGCTCTAGTAGGGCAAAGTTCACCTCTTGAAAAATTTATGGCTCTGTTTAATAAATTTTCCTTGGATTTTAAGTAGATTTTACCATTTTGCCCCTTATGGAAATTATTTAAAAATAAGGGTAAATTCTGTTTAAATATCATGAAAAAATTAAAAATAGTTTATTTCTGTGATTAAACCCTTGATAAATTAATTGCGAATTTTTTTATGTATCTATATGCTGAAAAACACTAATAATGGCATTTTGGTAATTTTGTTCATGTGGATATAAGTTAGGTCAAATCACTGTTTAAGATTTGGAAATTTTGTATTTACCTTTACTATATCAACATGAATGCTCAGTAATTTTTTTAAAAATTTTGGTTCTATATTTGAGGTACTTTATTTGGAAAGTGGTCAAAATGGAATTTTAATATTAAATGGGAAATAAATATAACTTTGCATGGAAAAATTATGAAACCTGATACGCAGTAATATTTGACCTTATGGAACACCTAGTAAATTCCTTAGGTAGTTTGAATCACTATGTGTAGTACATCATGTTCAAGGTGACCCCGGTCGCATAATTAAAAGAATTAATTTAGACCCCTAATCCCTTAGAAAAATAATGAAACCTAGTTCGATCATTATCATATGTCATAACAACCATGGTAAATAATTCAGGACATTTTACCCAAGAGTTTGGATGACACGTCATACGGGTCAACATTAGGTCATGGGTGCGCTTAGCTAAAATATAGCACACGTTACTTGGACCCACAGGGGATACCAGTTTGTAAGACCCCTCCCCCTTACCAAGGAGGCTCCCAGTCTTACCCCAGAACTGCCGCCTTATGGTGGCACTGACTCACGGGTTAGTCGACACCGCAACACGCTGATCCTGTCGGCTAGTACGATCATGAAACCTGTTCGGTCAATTGAGAGATAGAAGTAAAAAAAGCAGTATATAATAACAGGTAGTCCACATGTCACAGCACTATTAAATAAAAATGAAAGTACACAAGTCCAAAATGAGTACATCAAAAGAGAAAAGGGCTTATGCCCTGTATATGATATCAAATCACTCTCTCACAAAATGACAACAAGAGGAAGCTAAACTATCATCAGAAAACTCATCCCACCTACTACTACTACGGCAACCCGTCGTCAGGTGGGATGAGTTTTCAGATGATAGTTTCACTTTCTCTTGTTATCATTTTGTGAGAGAGTGATTTGATATCATGTGCAAGGCATAAGCCCTTTTCTCTTTTGATGTACTCATTCTGGACTCGTATACTTTCATTTCTATTTGATTGTGCTGTGACATGTGGACTAGCTGTTATTATATACTGCTTTTTACTTATATCTCTTAATTGGCCGAACAGGCTTCATCATCGTACTAGCCGGCAGGATCGGCGTGTTATGTTGTCGACTAACCCGTGAGTTAGTGCCACCGTAAGGCGGCGGTTCTGGGCATAAGATCGGGAGCCTCCTTGGTAAGGGGGAGGGATCTTACAAACGATACGATAGAAGTTTGAGTTGATAACTATATTGGGAAGACAAACCCTGATTGGTGTCTAGTAGGTCACTTCATAGTATCGAGCGGTAGAGTGAAAGACCCCAAGGACAATAACTAGAACGGAGACCGGCGGAAGACCGCTGATTCCCTAATAATAACTTAAGTCATTAGGTTCGCTCCAGAGTAACAACAAGAGCTGGTTATGAATTATGGGTAGACATCAATAAAAATAAATATCCTTGCGAAAGGGAGCTTTGGGTTTCAACCCATCGTAGCTCCTAGTGCCCTCGGGAGCCCTTCACCGGGCATGCCCTAGGCAGTCCTGGGATTAACCCTAAACTGCTGGGTATAACAAACACTAGACAAGAGTAGTCCAATAGGCTAAGACATTGATGTTCATTCTCACCCGTGATGGTTTGGAGGGATTCAGAAATTAAGACACTGATGTTCATTCTCACCCTTGAAGGGTTTGAGGGATTCAGAATAAAGGCACTAATGTGCAATCTCACCCGTGATGGGTTGGAGGGATACAGGACGGGTTGGTCCTGCGAGCTTGAGGCTCGGGTTGGAATATCTTGCATGTGCATAAACTTGTGGCAGGTCATGCGGTACTGGGCCAATCGTCACATCGATGGCAGTACGGTTACTCTGGCGATGTGTGAGGGTTTACGGGGCCAGTGGGTTGTTTTATACTGCGGTTTGGAGGACGATCCCCAAGAAGGCACACTCGACCAAAAAGACTGGTGGGTATCCAGCAAATAGTACGCAAAGACTCTAGAGTGCACCTAGGACGTGTACAGAGGCGTATGGGAGGTCTAGGCCTGGTAGTGTGTATACCCGCCTAGGAGTGGAGACGCCCGCTCCACTGCTGTCGTAGCCACAATGGTGATACCAGAGAGTGATGCTAGCTCCAAAAAGCGGGAACTAAATGTCTGTGATCACGGAGTCGTGTGTGTGAGTTGCACTTGCATGAACCATAAAATGCATGTATATCATACATTCATAACTAGGTCATACGCTCCATAGATCCTTATCATATAAATTAGTATGAACTCTTTTATATGATAAGTTATATTTTTGGAAACCTTAACTTATAAGTTTGTATGGGCATTCATATAAGTTAAGGTACTTCTATGATGGTAATGTAGTAGTAGCATTTTCTACTTGTTGTCTTTACTCTGTTTACTTTTAGTACTTTGTTTACTTACAACACCTTACATGCTTCTGTACAGTTCTTCATGCATTTCATATGTCATATATATATATATAACTGGTAGAGTAGAAATAATTGATATATATATATATATATATATATATATATATATATATATATATATATATATATATATATATATATATATATATATATATATACTTGTTAGTATAGCTCCACTGTCACCTGCTTCTTTTGTTATTCCCCTAGTTGTCCTCTGCTTTGTCCTCCCGCCCGGTGCCTAGGAGTTGCGGGGGCGAGGTGTGGAGGAAACAGCTTAGTCTTTGTGACTAACGGTCGGTGTGACCATTCATTTTAGGAGCTCGAGGATATGGAGTACCAGCAGGACGAGGTGGCAGGACGTGAGGAGCTGTTACCACCACCACCTACTACTACTACGACAGCCCGTCGTCAGGTGGGACGAGTTTTTTGATGATAGTTTAGCTTCCGCTTGTTGTCATTTGTGAGAGAGTGATTTGATATCATGTACATGGCATAAGCCCTTTTATCTTTTGATGTACTCATTCTGGACTCGTGTACTTTCATTTTTATTTGATAGTGATGTGACATGTGTACTAGCTGTTATTATATACTGCTTTTTTACTTCTATCTCTCAATTGGCCGAACAGGTTTCATAATCGTACTAGCCAGCAGGATCGGCGTGTTGCGGTGTCGACTAACCGATGAGTTAGTCCCACTGTAAGACGGCGGTTCAGGGCATAAGACCGGGAGCCTCCTTGGTAAGGGGGAGGGGTCTTATAGGAAATGGGATGCTACATATTCTCTGGATGGCTGGTCCCTCTGGAAATCACATGGTCACTGGCCATTTCGGCGTTCTTCCTGAAATCTTCCTTTCTGGGCTTTTGAGGGTTGTTCTCTATCTCTCTTGTGCTTCTGGTCTCCGTCGAACTGTTGACGATGGGCTTCGATAGCTTCATTTGCGGCTATTTGTGCTTCCACGCGGTGAACAAGGTCTGGATAGCTTAAGACAATTTCTCTCATCAGTGTAGAGTATAATCCACAAGGGCGAATCCCTACAAGAAATACTTCTCTTAACAGTTCTGGATCTACTCTAGGGATCTGACGGGCTTTCGTGGTGAACCGACAAAAAAATTTCTTCAAAGATTCCCCCTCATTTTGTCGGATTCCTGAAAAGTGTGAGGGGTCTCGGACGATTCTTCGATTGGTGATGAACTGGTCGGTGAACTGCCTAGTGAGCTCTGTAAAGTTCGTGATAGTTCCTTCCCTCAGAGAGTGGAACCAAGTCCGAGCTTGACCTTTGAGAGTGGAGGGGAAGATTTGGCAGAGTAACTGATCAGGTGCGTTATAGATCCTCATGATCATGGTAAAGTGGTTAACGTGTTCTAACGGGTCGTTTGTCCCGTCGAAGGTTTCAATATTCGGCAGTCTGAAGCCATGCGGGATTGGATGGGCCAAAACCGGGGGTGAAAGCGGGGAACCTTGGTGAAGCGGTCGACGGGGGTGAATATATAGACGGCCAACCTGCCTGCATTCCTCGGCGATCACTTCTAGTATCTCCACCTGAGTGAATCTTTCACGTAGGGGTAAGTGGGGCACTTCTTCCAAGATTTGGTTGCGACGACCAGCTCCTGCTGCTCTGAGGACTGGGTGAGTGGAACTAGCAGCGTCGGAGAATTATTCTGATGCTTCTCTTCGCGTAGCCACCCTTGGTTGGCTATGGCTTAGTGCAGGCGGGGGATTAACTGGTGCGGGCGACTGAGCAGGAGGTGCCCCTATGTTCTTGAGCAAAGTGAGCATCTCAGTTTGTTGCTCCTCCATATGTCGAACCCGACCCTCCAATGCTGTTACTTGGGGAAGAACCTTTTCTGCCTCGAGAGGCACGTCTACAAGTAGATGGGAGCAGGTTGGCTCAGTGTGCCCCCTGGGACGGATACTTCTGTTGTCCGGGCGCTTCTTTTTTCCATTAAAGTTGTTCCTTTGAAGCTGTCGGATTGGAGATTCTTCATACCGCTGTGCAGAGGGTATGATCTTCTGAAGATGTTGGGAACTCGTTTCCCACAGAAGGCGTCAAACTGTTGCGGACCAACTCGACGTCCCGGTTGGGCCGGAATTCTTGGACCGTCGTAGCTCCAGGGACGGTCGAGTGCGCACACAACCAAATGAGTAGGTTGATTGTACACAAGCAGTTTTAACGTGTAAAAAGCCCTCAACTGGGTAAAAAACCACGTGATTGGATCTATGACGGTCAAAATCCACTATTTTTGGGTGGTTACAGCTAGTTTGTGAAGTCGAGTGTGGCATGCCACCTCTCATTACAATTATGTGGCGAGAGAGAACTTTGCACGCAGCGGATGACATGTCGTCGCGCCGGGAGTTGTTATAGATTGCGCTTTGCGCCGGTGTTCTTCGGATAGCGACTTGCTGATTCTGGATGAGAGGCGGCACAGTTGGTCTTGAAGTTGCTGGGGCCCCTTGGAACTTGGGCGATTCGGTTTCGTCGGGTGGTTGCGACTTGACCCGCTTGTGGCTCGGGTGTGGCTCGAAGGTGGCTCGTAGGAGGAAACTGACAGAGCTTCGACCTGAGGAAGAAGAAGACTCCGAAGAAAAAGATTGGGAGAAGATATCAGAAATGAGGAGCCCTGAGGCTCCTTTTATAGGCTCCGGGAGGTGGTTACGGTGGTTACGGGGCTATCCGCACACCGTAACCACCTTCATAAATGTTTCTACTGTATTTCTCAATGCGCGTATCCCGCTGTTTGGAGAAGACTATTAATAAATTATTAAAATATTAAATAAACCCCCACTAACCTGGTGGTTAGTAGGTGGTTATGCGTGGATCGAACGGCTGAGGACGCTTCTCCTCGATCGGACGGCGGGAGCGAGTCTCTAAGGGCGGCCGGCGATCGCGTTGCTGCCTTCGCCGGGGGAGGTCGTCGTCGGCAGAGGAGGGGCAGCCAGCCCGGCCACCCCTTGGCCGCAAGGCGGCGACCAAGGAAGGGGCGGCCGGCTTGGCCGCCCCATTGCCGCAAGGCGGCGGCCAAGGTGGGGAGGCCGGCTTGGTCGCCCCTTGGCCGCAAGGCGACGACCGAGGAAGGGGCGGTCGGATTTGCCGCCCCTTGGCCGCAATGCGGCGGCCAAGGAGGGGCGACCGGCTTGGCCGCCCCTTGGCCGGAAGGCGGCGGGCGAGGAAGGGGCAGCCTGCTTGGCCGCAAGGCGGCGGCCGAGGAAGGGGCAGCCTGCTTGGCCGCCCCTTGGCCACAAGGCGGCGGCCGAGGAGGGGCGACCGGCTTGGCCGCCCCTTGGCCGTGAGGCGGCAGCCGGGGAGGGGCGGCCGGCTTGGCCGCCACTTGGCCCAAGGCGGCGACCAAGGAAGGGGTGGCCGGCGGCTGCCTCTTGGCCGCGAGGAGGCAGCGGCCAAGGAGGGGCGGCCGGATTGGCCGCCCCTTGGCCGCGAGGCGGCGTCCAAGTAGGGGCTGTCGGCTTGGCCGCCCCTTGGCCGCGAGGCGGAGGCCAAGAAAGTGGCGGCCGTCAGCCACCCCTGGGCCGCGAGGCGGCGGCCGCCCCTGGGCCGCGAGGCGGCGGCCGCCCCTCGGCCGCGAGGCGGCGGCCGCCCCTCGGCCGCGTGGCGGCGGCCGCCCCTCGGCCGCGTGGCGGCGGCCGCCCCTCGGCCGCGTGGCGGCGGCCGCCCCTCGGCCGCGTGGCGGCGGCCGCCCCTCGGCCGCGTGGCGGCGGCCGCCCCTCGGCCGCGAGGCGGCGGCCGACAGCCGACGGGGTGGCACCGGTGGCGGTTCCTTTGGTGTGCATAATGGGATCGGTGCGCGGGAGGATCGGGTGCGGTGATCGTGTACGCGGTCAAACTCATGATCTCATTTATCGGGTGCGGTTCATCCCCAACAAATGTAAAATCAACTATTATTTCTAATGAATGAAGTACTATTATGATTTTATAATTATTTTAAAACAATTGCTTTTAATCAAAAAATTCTACATTTTACTAAAAAAAGTCACCGCAACTAAAATTTATCGAACTGTTTCTCTTTTATGAAAATTTTTGTAAAAGGAGTTAATCCAAACAGACCTTCAATCAAACCAAGCAGCTGAAGCATTATGAGAAGAAAAAAATTGAGAAAAATATATATAAGGAATATTAAGTATCAACGGCTACACAAAGTATTATATTCAGACTATTAAATATTAATCAACATCCAAAATAATCATCAATCTACTACATAAGCAAGACACCATCGAGAATGATGAGGAGCAACTAAGGCTATGTTTGGCGCGGCTTATTTGCTCCGGTGAGGTTAGACAAAAACGTTTTTGTCATAGAATGTATATTTGGTATGACAAATGTTACTACCATCAATGGCTGAACTAGGATTTTGAAGTCACATGGGCACAATCTAAGTACTGTCAATTCGGTAGGTTCGGGGGGCAGCGCACCATGAGCGGGAGTTTGGGGGCAGCTGTAACACCCCTTCCCAGTATTTCAGAAATCAGTCGTCCGGCCGGGTCAGCGATATAAAGAAAACTAGGAAACAATATTAAAACTAGTAGCAGCAGGTAATAAAAGTCTATACTAAACAGATTTAAGACTTACAGCGGAAGTAAAAAAAGTAAACTAAGGGTAATCACATACATGATATCTGAATTCACAGAGCCACTAAACAAGAATGAAATTATAATAACTGAAAATTTGGTAACAATAATAGTCTGATACAAGCTATATAAAATATTAACCAGGTACATTGTCCACATCTACAAGTACATGCTGAAATAGAGTAAACTGAATGGGAAAAGTACTACAAACTGACGCCCCCATAACGCTCATCCTATACGTAGTTTCCCACCTTGGTCACCTGTAAAAACATTGCCCACGAGGGGTCAGAGTAAAGAAAAATAATTCCTCCTAGTGACACTAAAAACTTTTCTCATATAATGAATGCATGCCTTTAAAAAAATGGTTTTGTGCATTAAAAATATTTATGCTATGTGTTTTGCATGCCTTCAGAACACTACCTGGTCAAAACATCAATATGTTTTATGTTCGTGACTTTCAGTTCACTAACCCAAATCCCGTCGTTCACTACTGGTATACTGTCTCACGTCAGGTCTATACTTGAGTTCTAGGTGACCTCTAGCTTGCACCTCTACTAAAAAGGCTCCATGCAGAGTAGCTCCTAACGCGCAAATTCTGAAACTGATGACCTGAGGCCATCTGACGAACTCAATTGTTCTAGTGTCACGCGGACACGGTCTCGAATCTACTAACTGTCTCAAGGGGGTCAACTCCCAAGACTCTGCTACTCATAGGATACCATATGCCCTATGAGAAAGGTAGTGTGCCTCTACCAAGCACGAAAAGACTGAAGTGTGCTACTGACCTTTTGGTCAAATGCTACTCTGCTTGGGACATCTCTTTTGATGTACTACTGAGCGACCCTTAACTTTCTTATGGTCGACTAGAAAGGACATTCACGCCCTTCGTTGGACAAATTCCAAACTTACGTACACAGGTATAGGTTTCGTACCTAATATTACCAATCCTGATCTGACTACTTGGGTCTTGGAGAAGTGTGTCATCCTACACATTTTCCCCGACCGTTTTCCTATCACCACGCCTTTCTATGCATGGTTACGATATTTGTACAAAACTCTACACATGCGTATATAAAGTATATTATTTGTTATGTCTAACTAACAGAAATTAAGTTTCCTTACAGTGGTGCTGCGGCGTTCGTACACTCGGCGCGGCAACATCTTCTCTTCCGAAGGCAATCCTACTACTGGGGACTTCAAAATGCTGCCCCGACCCCACCAAAATCCTGAAATTTACAATAGCCCTGAATTCATAATTTTTCCCCTTTACGATTTTCCGTGGAAAATTTCTATACAACTAGGGTTACAAAATTTCAAGCGCTAAACTTCAGATTTTACCTTTACGTGGAGTGTTTGAGGCTCCCAAAGCGCCCAAACCAAATTCTGCGGAGAATCACGAACTCCAAAACCTAATTAGGGCATTAGGAACAAAACCTAGGTTAGACTAACTTCTAAATCAAGGAATTTCCACAAAGGAATAGAGATAAAGGAGAAATAAACTCATCGGAAACGAAATAGTTTCCACTACCACCCGCTAGGGTTGAATCCGGCACTTCCACGACCAAGGAAGGAAAAGGAATGTCCATCGGCGCTCGTAGAGGAAGGAGGAGTGACCGGAGAGGAGGATCGGGCGCCGAAGAAGCTTGCGGGAGGCGACGGCGTTGCTGCGTGCGGGAGTCGGGACGGGACTGCGGAAATCGGGTTGCGGCTTTTCCTCTTCTCTCGTGAAAACGAATGTGCGGGATTAAAACCTTCTCACGGCATACGGTTTTGATAACCGCATTAGAAGAGGGGGGGATTTCTATTGGCACCCCAAGGCTATGAATTTTTGCTATACACAACCCACTCCACACCAAACTAACGCCCTTGCACTAAGCGATTTCTCGTCGCGCTACGTTACTACAATTAAAATGTGTGTCTCGCTATAATGACTAACTTAAATCACCAGATAATGAACGCGAGCTTTAGCAATAGAAGCATTGTACCTTGACGTTGCGGTGCCTCGATCAAAAACCGTCGCGACTTGCCCCTACAAATTTTAAATAATTTTTCACGTTAAATTTTCGGATGTTACAGCAGCACCCCCGAATTTTTTTTTTTTGCAAAGATATTTTTGTAAGGAAAATATTGAACACAATATTACAATCAAAAATTGAACACAAAATTACAAAAGAAATGTTTATATCTGAAAAACTTACAATTCAACAAGATACTTTTTGTTGACGCATGCTCTGAAAACGTGAAATAATAGTTTCTGTTGTAATAGTATCAGCAACTTCTTTTTCAATGTATGCAACCAAGCAATCATTCATCCATTCATCCCACATTCTATTTCGCAACCGATTTTGTATGATCTTTATTGCAGAAAATGTTCTTTCAACAGTAGCTATAGCAACTGGTAAGAGGTAAGCCAACTTCAACAATCTAAAACTAACTGATAGCGATTATCTTTTTTAAATTCAACCATTTTGTTTAGAAGGTCACTAATTCCTTTAACATCAGAAAATGTGTCCGTTGATGCAGATCGCATATCAAAAATATATATGTCAAGTTGTCCTACAAGTAACTGCAACTCTATTGACATAAAATCATACGGATATAATGCAGCAAGATGAAGTATTTTTTGTTTAGCATAAGAACTAAAATGATCCTTTAGGTCTATACAAGCAACACATAAGAGTAATTCTGTGTTTACTTCATCAAAGCGATCATTTAACTCATTTAGCATCCAATCAAGCACTGCATTAAAAATTTCAATCCTGAAATAATATTTATTTGTAATTTTACGTGCATTGCGTCTTGATCTACCTTGCTGAACAAACTTCTTTTTCATATTAACAACTTATATGTCATGTTTTCTACAGAAAGTTGAGACTTCGGCCATAAATATTTTTCACTTGGCTTCATCATTTCTCATCTTCAATAATAATAGTTTTGACAATTTTATGAAATGCATTGTATTTACAATATCTTGATCTTTCCTCTGTAATGCTTGAGATAGTTCATTTGTTTTTGACAAAATATTTTTCGTCAAATGAATAACAAATGCAAATTTGAAAGTCAAGATAACTTAGACAAGTGTGCTTGTCATTCCTCTTTGATTTCCATTTGCCCCATCAACTATGATTTCCATCTGCAAATAAAATGTAACGATGTGCCATAATGTGACCCCCAGCTCGTGTCACCAGCGCGTTTGAGCTCTAAAGGTTGATTCAACCCTCGTCACTTTCACAGAAGAAGAAGAAGAAGTATCGACGGACACGGGAGCCAGAGAAGGAGCCGGAGCATGTAGCCGCGACGGGAGCCGGAGCAGGTAGCCGCGACGGGAGCCGGAACCGGTAGCGGCGACGGGAGCCGAAGCAGGAAGCGGCGACGAGATCGGGAGCCGGGAGCGGTGACGGGATCGGGAGCAAGAGGAGCAGGGATCGGGATGAAATGAAACCTAATTTAGCGATAAAAAAAACCGATCGGGCACTGTACAACCCCGTGTCCGGCGAGCAAAGTCACCAGGGTCTAGGCAGATCGGGCTGAGGACAATAGGCGAGCTCGGCAGTGGAGGGGCCGAGCCCGAGCTCGGCATCCGTCGACTAGAGATCGACGTTCGGCGACCCCGAGCTCGGCGTTCGCCGAGCGAGTCCCAACTCACATCCTCGCAGTGGAACTCGGCAACAGTAGGCGAGCAAGGCCTGCCGAGGTGATCAAAGCTCCCCAGCTCGCTTGGATGTATGAGATAATTTTTACTATTTTGCCCCCGCTGGCCTGCCCATAGCCCTTCAAAACAGCGGAGTTTGGCTGTTGGCAGACCCAACCAATGGTTTTCTGGTAATTCCAGGTCAGTTCTTTTGGTTATTGGCAGTCCAGATTTTAAAAGCTATAAATAGGACCCAAGGGGTACCCCAGAAAGCAGGTTCTCCCCTGTGCTCTCCTGCTCCAATCTCCAAGTGCTTTCTGAGGGTACCTTAGCTCGGCCTCTGGCTAAGGAGGGGAAGCGCTTTGAGATCTTCCGGGTTTGTGGTGGGACCTCCCTATCGAGCCCTTGGGTCTGTGTCACCTTATCTTCTTTGTTGTTTTGCTTGCAGGAGTGAAGTAGGCGCGAGACCACCCCTTCCCCAAGGGTGGACTCCACAGGAGATCGAGGAATCGGTTTCAACATTTTGGTGCGGTGAGCGTGGATAGTGGTCAGTGCAGAACCACTTCAATGAGTTCAATGACAGGACAGGGGTCTGATAGGCAGAACTCGCCGCCGCCCCCGCCTCTCGCAGCGGTGGGGATGTTGGAAGACTTCAGGAACGAGGTGCTGGGCCTCGTCAAGTTCGCACTTGGCACGCGGGCCGAGTGCTCGACTCCGGTAACCCAGATCGCGGCCGCCCCCTCTTTGGGCGAGGACGCTCCCAGCAGGCGAGCTGGGAAGGAGGTGGCCGAGGAAGGCCGGGGGTGCGAGCTCCCCGGGCGCGAGCTCTTCCCCGGCTCGGCAGGCCAAGGCCGGTTCGGCGAGCTTGGCTCGCGAGACTCGCCGGCTCGCCCAGTGGGTGGGGCAGTCCTTTCAGCGAGCTGGTCTCCCCATCTCCAGTTCCAGATGGGTTTAGGGAACCCGAGATGTCCTACTACACCGGGAAGGGAGACCCGGTCCAGCATGTGCAATGGTTCGAAGATGTGGTCTCCATCCGTCAGATGTCGGACGGGTTCAAATGCCGACTCTTCGCCATCACCCTCAGGGAGAAGGCAAGGGAATGGTTCCACTAGCTACCGGCCAGCTCCATCTACTGCTTCGAGGACCTGCGTCGAGGGTTCATGCTGAGGTTCACTACCTCGAAGAAGAGGAAGAAGGAGTCCGAGTCTTTGTTCCACATTAAGCAGGGGGTGAACGAGACATTGGGGAGCTACGTGGACCGATTTCAGGAGGAAGTTACTCAAGTCCAGGAGATGTCGGGCCATAGTCTGATGATGGCCTTTACCCTGGGCCTGCAGCATGGTTTCTTCCAAATGGAGCTGAAGAGAGTTCCTCCCCTCTCCTACGAGGAGTTGATGGAGAGGGCGGCGAGAGAGGTCGACGGGGAGGCATCGAACCCGGAGTTTGCAAGGAAGCTGGCCAGGTGGGCCACGGAGGAAGAAAAGGAGTCAAGAGGAGGGAAAGGACAGGAGGAGAGAAGAGGAGAGCCTAGGCAGAGGGAGCAAAGGCAGCTCCAGTGGCAGCAGCAGCCGGGGTGGGGGCGTCAGGAGCCCGACCGTCGGCTAGGCTGGAGACCTGAGTGGCAGGGGCAGGGGCCACAGAGGGGGTACTACGGAAGGGGTCACTACCAGGGGAGGCAAGATCAGTTCCACCCTTCGGGCTGGAGGCAGGGCCAGAGGCCCCGACTCCCCGATCAAGAGGAGGCCATGGCCATAGCCTTGGGAGCAAGGAGGGGGATTATGAGGAGGAGGAGAAGAGAGGTCAGGGTAGAGCTGCCCTATTGCGACTTCCATCAGGAAGAGGGGCATGCCACAGCCACCTGCCCGGAGTTCCTCGAGATGAGAGGGAATCGGGAACAACAGCAGCAGCAGGGAGGTCGACAAGGAGTAAGGATTGAGGAGGTCCTACCTCGGGCGGAGGAGGATCGTTGCGAAGACCGGGTGGATGTTGGAACCCGAGGGGGAATTGGAGTGATCCACGAGGGGGGGGGGGGGTCGGGGTCGAGGCTTCCCGCAAGGCAAGCCTCCACACCATGTACCGGTGAAGCGTCGCCTCCACATCCCAAACCCCACCCCCGGAGGAGAGGATCTCTTTCTCCAGGAGCGATATGCCAGACCACGAGGACCCATTCTGTGATGCGCTGGTCATCAAGGCAGCCATCGAAAATTTCACCGTCTCTCGGATCCTTATGGACAACGGGAGCTCCGTCAACGTTGTATTCAAAAAGGAGTTTGATGCGATGAAAGTGGAGGCAAAGAGGGTGCTGGCCTCAGATGGACCCTTATTCGGGTTTTCAGGAGAAAGGAAGGAAGTAGAGGGAGGAGTCGGCCTCCATGTTACCTTGGGGGGCAGTCCCGAAACTACAGGTTCGTCATCGTGGACGCCCCCAGCAGCTACAGCGCCATCTTCGGGAGGCCCCTTATCAGCGCCTTCCGCTGCGTCCCCTCGTCTTTCCATCAGTGCTTAAAGTTCAACACCGAGGGGATTCAGGTCAGGGTCAGAGGGGACCCCAAGGTGGCACGGGAGTGCTATGTCACTGCGGTGAACACCATCTCTTGGTTGGAGGGAGCCGAAGAGATGGGGCGAAGGATGGAGGAGGCAGGGCAGGAAGCAGGAGAGGAGGAGCTGGAAATGAAGAACTGCGCAGAGGAGGAGACGACAGGAGGAGTCCTGGGGGAAGTGGCCGAAGTGAGGGCTGTGGGAGAAGAGATGGAGGTAGAGGTCCCCGTTCCAGAGGAAGGGGATGCTGAAGGATGGGGGGAGCAGTCCAGGCTGGAGGCTGCAGAGGACGTGGTGGAGCTGGAGGTGCTCACCCGGGGAGGCAGGATGGAGAAGATCCGCGTCAGCGGGGGGCTGACCCCGGAGGACCAAGGCAGGATGTTGGAGTGCATCCAGAATAACGTGGACATCTTCGCTTGGAACTCCGCGGAGATGCCGGGGGTTGACGCGGATGTGGCCTGCCACCTCCTCAACCTGGACCCGGGAACACGCCCCGTTCAGCAGAAGACGAGATCCACTGCGGACAAACTGGCGGAGCCCATCAGGGAGGAGGTGGCGAAGCTCCTCAAGGCTGGCTTCGTGTCCGAGATTCAGTACCCCGGCTGGGTCTCCAACGTGGTCATGGTTAAAAAAGGAGACGGTCGTTGGAGGATGTGTATCGATTTTTTCTTACTTAATAAAGCTTGTCCTAAGGATTGTTATCTTTTGCCTCGAATTTACGCGCTGGTTGACTCAGCCGTCGGTTATTCTGTAATGAGTTTTTTAGATGCTTTTTTAGGTTATCATCAAATCAGGATGCACCCCCCAGACATCAAGGATGTCTCGTTCATCATAGGGGATGGATGCTACTGCTACAAGATGATGCCCTTCGGGCTGAAGAATGCTGGGGCAACCTACCAGAAAATGATGGATATGGTCTTCAAGGAGCAGAGGGGGAGGAATTTGGAGGTGTATGTAGATGACCTCATGATCAAAAGTCGGGAGGTGGATTTCCACCTCCGGGACCTGGAGGAGACCTTCACCACCCTGCTTAAATACAAGATGTGGTTGAATCCCCTAAAATGTGTCTTTGTGGCCAGCAGGGGAAAGTTCTTAGGGCACCTCCTCACCCCCGCGGGGGTCGAGCCAAATCCAGATAAGGTCAGGGCTATCTTGGAGCTGGGGTCCCCACGGAATGCTAAGGAGGTCCAACGGCTGACGGGGAAGCTAGCAGGGCTGAGCCGTTTCCTTTCTCGGGCAGGGGAGAAGTGCTCCCCCTTCTTCAAAATGCTGAGGGGTGGTCAGAGATTTGAATGCACCAAGGAGTGCGAGGAGGCGTTCCAGGCCCTCAAGGTGCAGTTGATACAGGCTCCGCTGCTCCAAGGACCGAAGGAGGGGGAGGACTTATTCTTATATCTCGAGGTCGGGGCGGAGGCCTTGAGCTCTGTTTTAGTTCGCGAAGAGGGGAAGAGACAGCTCCCTATTTATTACGTGAGTCGGGTCCTGAGGAAGGCCGAGCTCTGGTATCCGATTTTGGAGAAGCTAGACTTCGCCCTGATCATCTCGGCCAGGAGGCTGCGACCTTACTTCCAGACACACTCAATCCGAGTGGTGACCGACCATCCTCTCCGCAACATCTTTGAGGGGGTGGAGCATTCAGGCAGGCTGGCTAAGTGGTCAGTGGAACTGAGCGAGTTCGATGTCTCCTTCGTTCCGCGGCTCTCGATCAAAGCTCAAGTGATGGCCGACTTCTTGGACGACTACGTAGTTGAAGTGGCGGAGGAAGAACTCATTCGCCCGACTCCTTAGAGGGTGAGGGTGGATGGTGCCTCGGGGAGGCATTCCCTTGGAGTGGGGGTGATCCTGGAAAGCCCTCAGGGAACTCGAATTGAGCAGACGGTGGTGGTACACTTCCCCATTACAAACAACCAGGCTGAATACGAGGCCGTGATAGCAGGGCTACGCCTATCCAGGGAGCTGGGGGTGTCGGACGTGGAGGTCCTTACTGAATCCATGGTGGTGGCTTCCCAGATCAACGGGGAGTTCGAGGCAAGGGAGCCCACCCTGCGATCGTACGTGGCCAAAGTAAAGAGGGTCATAGGCACTTTCCAAACCTTCTCCATCCGACACGTACCCAGGGAAGAAAATGAACAAGCCGACCAGCTAGCAAAGCATGGTCCCCAGGTGGGGGGTACCATCACCGACATGTTCCGCCCCTCCATCGAAGAGGGAGAGCTCATGCAAATCGATCAACAAACTTCGTGGATGGATCCAGTTGTGGTTTTCCTCTCCACAGGAGAGTATCCGGAGGGGGTAGATAAGAAGAAACTGAGGCACAAGTCAGCATATTACCTCCTCCAGGACGGGCAGCTATACAGGAAGACCCTCTCAGGGATGCTGGCTCGTTGCGTGACCGAGGGCGAAGTACGAAGGATCTTGGAGGAAGTCCACTCCGGGGAATGTGGGAGTCACTCCGGGAGTCGGACCCTGGAAGGGAGGATAGTCAGGCAAGGGTATTTCTGGCCCACCCTGGGTCGAGACGCCGCAGAGTTCGCAAGAAGATGTCATAAGTGCCAGCTGTTTGCCCCCCTCCAGCTACAGCCGGCCCAGTGACTCAGAAGTATCACGGCCCCCTGGCCCTTCGCAATTTGGGGAATGGATTTGGTTGGACCATTCCCCCAAGCCAGCGGTCAGAGAAGGTTCCTTCTAGTGATGATTGACTACTTCTCAAAGTGGATGGAGGTGAAGGCGTTGGCCAAGGTGACCTCCCAGGTAATCAGGAACTTTGTTTGGGGGGAGATCATCTGTCGCCATGGGCTACCCCAGGCCATCGTCACGGACAACGGGCCCCAGTTCGCCAGTGCCGAATTCACCAGCTTTTGCGAACAGCTTGGAATCGACCTCAGGTTCGCCTCGGTCCATCACCCCAGGAGCAACGGGCAGGTGGAGGCCGCAAATAAGATCATTGTCAACCTCCTCAAGAAGAAGGTGGAGAATTTGAAGGGGAGCTGGGTGGAGCAGCTTCCCGCGGTTCTTTGGGACCTAAGAACCACCCCCAACACGGCTACGGGAGAGACCCCCTTCAAACTCTCCCATGGGTGCGAGGCGGTGCTCCCCGTGGAATTTGAAGTCCAAACACCACGAGTCGTTGCGGCCAAAGAAGGCCGGGAGGAATGGCAAGCGGAGAATGAGGAAGAGCTGAGGCTCTCCCTTAACATGGTGGAAGAGGTGAGGGACCTTTCCGCTATCCGACAGGAGGAGGTGAAAAGAAGAATGGTCAAGTACTTTGACCGACATGTCAGGGTCAAGCAGTTTGTGGAAGAGGACTTGGTGCTGAAGAAGGTGGATGCAGCAGGGAGGTCGGCATCCATAGGGAAGCTCAATCCCAGCTGGGAGGGACCATTTATTGTAAAGGAAGCTTTGAAGTCAGGAGGCTATCGACTCCAAAATGTAGAGGGCGAGACCCTGAGTCTCACTTGAAGCGGTGACGACCTAAAACGATTTTTCCCCTGAAGCATGTAAGCGATACTTTGATTATAATAAATTTCCTCAACTCTCCAGTATTGTCATAGCTAGCCTGCATAGAGGAATGGAATGTGTTTGGACCCCGAGAAGATCCCGCTGCCAGGCTCTCACCTAGCTGGCAGGGTCGGAAGTCACCCGGTGTCATCCTTGGCCTCGAGCAGATCCCGCTGTCAGGCTCTCACCTAGCTGACAGGGCCGGATGTCACTCGATGGAATGTGTTTGGACCCCGAGAAGATCCCGCTGCCAGGCTCTCACTTAGTGGCAGGGCTGGAAGTCACTCAGTGTCATCCTTGGCCTCGAGCAGATCCCGCTGTCAGGCTCTCACCTAGCTGACAGGGCCGGATGTCACTCGATGGAATATGTTTGGACCCTAAGAAGATCCCGCTTCCAGGCTCTCACCTAGCTGGCAGGGCCGGAAGTCACTCGGTGTCATCCTTGGCCTCGAGCAGATCCCGCTGTCAGGCTCTCACCTAGCTGACAGGGTCGGATGTCACTCGATGGAATGTGTTTGGACCCCGAGAAGATCCCGCTGCCAGGCTCTCACCTAGCTGGCAGGGCCGGAAGTAACTCGGTGTCATCCTTGGCCTCGAGCAGATCCCGCTGTCAGGCTCTCACCTAGCTGGCAGGGCCGGATGTCACTCGATGGAATGTGTTTGGACCCTGAGAAGATCCCGTTGTCAGGCTCTCACCTAGCTAGCAGGGCCGGAAGTCACTCGGTGTCATCCTTGGCCTCAAGCAGATCCCGCTGTCAGGCTCTCACCTAGCTGACAGGGTCGGATGTCACTCGATGGAATGTGTTTGGACCCCGAGCAGATCCCGCTGCCAGGCTCTCACCTAGCTGGCAGGGCCGGAAGTCACTCGGTGTCATCCTTGGCCTCGAGCAGATCCCACGGTCAGGCTCTCACCTAGCTGACAGGGCCGGAAGTCACTCGATGGTGTCGGCCCCGAAATCGCCAGATAAAGATCAAAAAGTCTCAAAGTGCCAGGAAGCAAGGGGAAAAGGGGTTCTGTAGAGGCGAGCTCGGGCTCGGCAAACCCAGTTCGACATGATCAAAAAGGAAGGTGAGCCAGGCTGGAGGATTCTGCATGGGCGAGTATGGACTCGTCATTCCCGGCTCGGCATTGGCGAGTAGGTCGCGAACCCGGGCCTCACCAAAGGAGGGCGAACCAGGCCGGGGATACCTCACCCCTTTGCCCGTTTGACTTGGAAAATTCTACTTTTTTTGGGCTCAACCGGGACGGCTCGCGTGCGAGTTATGGTGGCGTGACAAGGGCATGGAGCGACCCGCCCCTGAATCGTTTAGGGCTCGGCGGACACTCAAAATGCATCCACTCACGGGCGCTCTCTCGTAACTACTCTACTCGCGGAACCTGACTCGGCGAAGCCACGTGGGGAAGCACTCGCATATATTCAGAGCATAACAAACAAAGTAAAGAAAAAGGAAAAGAAAGAGAGAAAGAGGAAGTGGCACGGGTATGATCAAAAACTATTTCATTAATTGTTTACAAAAAGTAATTACAGGGGGCTCGCCTCAGCGAGTGAACAAAAAAGGAAAAAATAAAAAGTACATGATATCCTCAGGCCTCACCCCCTCCGCCGGACTGGTCCTCGCCGTCACCCGAAGGATCCTGGAAGCTTTTCCCGAACATCGCATCCAGGTTGTATTCCTTCTCGCTGGGCGGCGTTGCCGGGAACAGGCTCGGCATCAGGTCCCGAGCCGAGATCCCCTTGATAACTTCCCAAAAGAAGTTATCTAGCCACGTTTTATGACATGTTACTCGGCATATCCGACACGAATTAACACAGAAAGCTATAGAAATGAAAGTAATTATTTGATTATCTAATTCAAGGCTAATTTGGTCTCTTTTCATTGTATGTTTACTAGTGGTGCAAGAGGAATAAGCTCATGGACGGAAATCTGCCAAAATATAAAAAATCTGGAAAAAGGTTGCAACGCACGAAAAAATAAATAGTTGCAACGACTCGCGTGCTGGTTGGCAATGCAAGTAGGCACAGCGCAGGTGTTGCAACACCCCAAAAAAATGAAGGTTGCAACGTCACCTGGGCGGTTTTCAGATTTTGAAATTCGAATTTTGCCACCTTTTCAAATTTGGAAGGAGGCATCCCTTGGCATATCTGGAGGCGTTTTTAAAGGACAAAAGCAAGGAAATAAAAGGGGGGACTGGGACGAAAAACGAAAGAGAAGAGGGAGCTTTTGGGAGAGAAGATCCATCTTGGGAGACAAACCCTAGGCAAGAAGAAGAAGAAGGCTACTCCGGATCGTCAAGAGCAACGGATTTTGCACTTCCAAGTGAATTATTTCCTGAAACTTTTGAATTTTTCGAAGCATGTCTAGTAAGATCCATCTAATTTGGTTTCATCTCTCCGCCATGAACTAATTCCTTAGATCGTGTGTGTTGTGAGTACCTTACTTGTTGTGATGACTTGATTCAAGGTTTTGACTTAATGATTGTTTGATTTTCTATCTTTATTGGAATTGTGTTCTCTATTTGTGGATGTTTTGAGCAAATATTCATCTTCTAGTTAGCATGACGAGATTCGAGAGAGAAGTTATGCTAGTCTAGGGTTGAATCCTTTATATTACGTGGCGAGATTCGAGAGAGGAGTCACGTATTTCTTTAGTCAAAATTCCATCTTTTTACTGTACTGCGAGATTCGAGAGAGGAGCGGTGTAAGTGTAACCTAATTTCTAATATAACTTCGGGAGAGAAAGAGATTTCCTCTTGAGTTAGCATTGTGGATTTGTGCGCTTTTCGTTACTTTCTTTCCACCCAAGTTAGAGATAACTGGGGGAATTTGGGTGACCGGATCTCGGAAATCGAGGGATAAAGAGATCCGCTTTTGCATCCCTGCAAGATAGAAGTCAAACAACTCATGAAAGCTTTTTCTATAAAAAAACTCATCGCAATAGGTAAGGGAAACCAACATGCAAGATTGCTTCCCTAAAACTTGGATAACAATATTTTCTTGTCTGCGCATTTTAGTTCTTGTCTAAAGAGTACTTATTTAAATAAATCTAGAAATTCACCTTAATTATTGTCTTGAATTTAGAGAACGGGAAGAGCTAGTAATTGTGATCACTAGGTCAATCACCTCCTCGAGGGAACGATCACTTCTCACTTTATATTACTTGATCCGGCACGTGCACTTGCATTATTATATACATCTATTTCGGGCATATCAAGTTTTTGGCGCCGTTGCCGAGGAGGTGCTTCTGAGTTAGTGTTACTTATTTTCATAATATTAGTGAATCCCTAGTATTTAGAGATCAAGTTTTTTTTGTTTGATTGTTTGTTTGTTTGAATCAAGTTTATTTGAAACTCGGTGCAGTGTATGTCCAGGTATAGGCAAGTAGAATTATTGTCTTTGAATTCTGAAATTGAGCGTACATGTAGACAAAACAGGAGAGACTTTAGGACCGTTAACATTATTCATCCTGCGATGGATAATCATGTGCAAAACAACGTTGATGATAATGAGGAGCATGTTGAACAAAATGTTCAACCTAATGCTCCTCGCTTGACATGCTACGACTATAATACACCTCTAGGTGGGGGTTTGCATTTCAGCATTGCTCGTCCGGCAATTGCAGCAAATAACTTTAAAATGGACCCACTAATTATGCAACAAGTTCAATACAATAAGTTTGGGGGTCTCAATCATGAGGATGTCAATTCTCATTTAAAAACTTTCTTAGCCATCTGTGATATGTTTAAGTGTAACGGGGCATCCGATGATGCAATTATGTTACGACTGTTTCCGTTCTCACTAGAAGGGAGGGCTAAGGATTGGCTAGATTATTTACCTGATGATTGTATCACAACTTGGACGCAACTAGTCGAAAAATTCTTACATAAATACTTTCCTCCTTCGAAGACTGCAAAGCTAATAAGAGATATAACCACATTCACACAGGGAAACGGAGAGACACTATATGACGCTTGGGAGCGTTTTAAGGAGCTACTGAGAAAGTGTCCCCACCATAGGTTAGCCCTACATCAGCAAGTTTCCACCTTTTATAATGGGTTGCAAACTGCAACCATGATCTTAGTAGACGGGGCTGCTGGAGGATCGTTACTTAAGAAGTATCCCGAGGATGCGTATGCAATCCTCGAAGATCTCACTGCTAATAACTATCAAGCCTATGAGCGTCAAGGGAACAACAACACGGTTGGTATCCACCAAGTGGACCAAATCACTTCCTTGGCCGCTCAAATGGCATCACAATTCAACCTAATTAATAAGAGATTAGATTCATTATCACAGCCTTCATCTAGTGCTCCATTGACGGTGGAGCAATTAAATCAAATTTCTGAAGAAGCAAATTATGTAGGAGGAGCACAAAGGCAAATTCCACCTGGATTCGCCAACCATTATCACCCCGAGTGGCGGAATCATCCGAATTTCTCCTGGAAAAATAATCAAGGGATGAATCAACCACAAGGGTTTAATCAAAATATAAATCACCTACCTATCAATAACAACTCTCAACCCCAACAATTAAACCAAAGGAAGATATCAGATGAGTTTATCTTAGGCATGTTCCAAAAGTATGACTCAAGAATGGGAGGAATAGAATCTTCATTAAGATCACTAGAAACAACTATGGGTCAACTTGCAAATTCATTAAGTCAAAGACCCATTGGAACTCTACCTTCTGATACCACACTAAATCCAACAAAAGAAAATCATAATAATCAATGCAAAGCTATTGCCTTATGGAGTGGTGTAGAGATTCCAAGTGGGGAGGGGTTGCTTGAGAAAGCTAGCGAAGAAGAGGCAAGTAAGATGCCGAGTGAGTCGAGCATATTAGAGAAGGACGAGTTAGGTGAGAAAAAGGATGTGGGAGAGAAGCAAAAAGAGAAATTAAATCAAAAGAAAGACGTAATCTACCCACCACCCCCATTTCCATCTAGACTAGCTAAATCTAAACTTGACATACAATTCCAGAAGTTCATGGAGATTTTCAAAAAACTTTCTATAAATATCCCATTTGCCAAGGCCCTTGAGCAAATGCCAAGTTATGTCAAGTTTATGGAGGATATCTTGGCAAAGAAGAGATTTCCGGATGATAAAGAGGAGTGTCTCTCCATTGAGGAGGTGAGTGCACCTATAAGGATGAAGCATAATGAAAATAATTGGGAGCACAAAATTCTTAGTGCTTTAACAAATGAAGAAATAGAAGAGGATCCAGATTCGAAGGAAACTGAGGAAACGTTATGTACTTTTGAGCATTTACCAAATGCTAACATGTTTGAGTTAATAAGTAGGTCAAGCGAGTCGGAGATCATGAAGCCTTCTATTGTAGAGCCACATATGCTTGAATTGAAACCGCTACCCGAAAACCTAAAGTATGTTTTTCTAGGTGAGGATAACACATTACCGGTTATTATTGATGCATCTTTAGTTAAGGCGAATGAAGATAAATTGATTGTGGTTCTGTGTGAGAACAAGAGAGCATTAGGCTGGACCATTGCAGACATTAGAGGGATAAGCCCTTCAATTTGCATGCATAAAATCCTTCTAGAGGAAGAATCAAGAGAGTCAATAGAACCCCAACGAATACTTAGCCCACCCATGAGAGAAGTGGTCAAGAAGGAGATAATCAAATGGCTGGATGCAGGTATTATATATCCTATCTCCGATAGTCGGTGGGTAAGTCCTGTTCAGTGTGTGCCAAAGAAGGGGGGTATTACGGTAGTTAGAAATGAGAGCAATGAGTTGATTCCCACTAGAATGGTAACTGGATGGAGGATTTGTATGGATTACCGAAAGTTGAATAAAGCGACTAGGAAAGATCACTTCCCACTCCCATTCCTTGATCAGGTTCTTGATAGGTTAGCAGGAAATGAGTATTTCTGTTTCCTAGATGGTTACTCGGGGTATAATCAAATCATGGTAGCTCCCGAGGATCAGGAGAAGACAACCTTCACCTGTCCTTTTGGAACATTTGCATTTAGGAAAATGCTCTTTGGATTATGTAACGCTCCTGCCACATTTCAGCGTTGCATGATCGCCATCTTTACTGAACTAATTGATGAGGGGATCGAGATCTTTATGGATGATTTTTCAGTGTGTGGGAGATCGTTTGATGAATGTTTAGAAGTGTTAAAGAAAGTTTGAACAAATGCATTCAAGCCAACTTAATTTTAAACTGGGAAAAATGTCACTTCATGGTCAAAGAAGGGATTGTTCTGGGACACAAGGTGTCCAAGAAGGGTTTGGAAGTAGACCGAGCGAAGACTGAGGTTATAGAAAAATTACCCCCACCAACTAATGTTAAGGGAGTGCGTAGTTTTCTGGGCCATGCAGGCTTTTACCGTCGTTTCATTAAAGATTTTTCTAAAATCTCTAAGTCGTTAAGCTAGCTGTTAGAGAAAGATTCCCACTTTAATTTGGACGAGGAGTGTTTAGCCGTCTTTCATACATTAAAGCAAAGTCTAGTTTCTTCACCGATTATTATTGCACCTGATTGGTTTCTACCATTCACCATTATGTGTGACGCAAGCAATTTTGTTGTGGGTGCAGTCTTAGGACAAGTGCGCGACAAGGTTTTCCATACAATCTACTATGCTAGCAAGACACTGATCGACGCACAAATAAACTACACCACTACCAAGAAGGAACTATTAGCAGTTGTTTTTGCTTTTGACAAATTCCGCTCCTATTTAATATTGTCTAAGGTGATAGTTTATACAGACCATGCAGCTATACGATTTTTGATAGAGACAAAGGATGCTAAACCTAGATTGATTAGGTGGGTACTCCTCTTGCAGGAGTTCGACTTGGAGATTAAGGATCGTAAGGGGGCGGAGAATCCTGTAGCAGACCACCTATCACGTCTAGAGTCTGAGTATGGGAAGCATGTAAACATTAAGATTAGGGAGAATTTTCCTGATGAGAGTCTGTTGGCAGTATCGGAGGGGAATACCCCATGGTATGCTGACATCGTAAATTTCATTGTGAGTA
The DNA here is from genome assembly GCA_039583875.1 of Platanthera guangdongensis. NCBI lineage: Eukaryota > Viridiplantae > Streptophyta > Magnoliopsida > Asparagales > Orchidaceae > Platanthera > Platanthera guangdongensis. The sequence continues at coordinate 146,616,596 of CM077154.1, forward strand.
ACATTTTGCCATCAGATTTAAATTATCAGCAGAAGAAAAGATTTCTTCATCAGGCCAAGTTTTATCTTTGGGATGCCCCTTATGTATTTAGGATATGCGCTGACCAAGCCATTCGTAGGTGCATACCTGAGATGGAAGTTCGTGATGTCCTAGAAAAGTGTCATGCATCTCCTTACGGAGGGCACTTTATGGGAGAACGAACTGCTATGAAGGTACTAGAGGCTGGTTTTTATTGGCCAACACTATTTAAGGATGCTCACTTGTTTATCAAGGCATGTGATAGATGCCAGAAGACGGGCAATATTCATCGGGGGGCAAGTATGTTTATGACCAATATTCTGGAAGTAGAGGTATTTGATGTTTGGGTCATAGATTTTATGGGGCCGTTTGTGAATTCTGGAGGAAATTTCTACATATTATTGGCCGTAGACTATGTGTCAAAATGGGTAGAGGCCATCGCCACACAAAAAAACGATGCTAAGGTTGTACTCAAGTTTATAAAAGCAAATATATTTACGAGATTCGGCATGCCTAGGGCGATAATTAGTGATGGGGGCTCACATTTTTCTAATACACAATTTAAATTACTTTTAAAAAAATATGGTGTAACACATAAAATGGCCCTATAGGGGTGTGCATGAAAAACTGAAAACCGACCAAACCGCCCCGAACCGCCCAAACCGAACCGATTTTACACCGAACCTAACGACTCGGTTCGGTTTTGGTTTTCCTCTCTGAAAAACCGAACCGCGCCGACTAATAATACATGTAAAAATATTACCAATAATGATCTTTGAACTATTTTTATTAACTAAATAATGTACACAAATTATATCAACTTAATAATTTTTATATCATTTGAACAAAAATAAATTTTTGTAATGCATATTTTATGCATCAAGAAGAATTAAACATTTTATTTAAGTAATTTTATTTATATCTTTTTATATTTATTACTCGATTTCCCAATAAAAATATTCAATCATAATTTTTTTAATGTAACGTGAGCTATTAGCTGTAATATATCATATGTAAATAAAAATTAATGATATTTATTTTTTACTTATCATACCATTTTTAAAATTTTCTTGAGACATTTAAGTATAGAATTATTTAAAATAGTATAACTGAAAAACCGAAAACCGAACCGAGTAAACCGACCAAAAAACCGAACCAAACCGATAAACATCGGTTCGGTTTCGGTTTGGGTCCAAACCGACCCAAACCGAACCGCTTGCACCCCTATGGCCCTAGCATATCACCCGCAAACCAATGGATTAGTCGAAGTCTCTAATAGAGAGATTAAGTCCATCTTAGAGAAGACAGTGAGTACAACCAGGAAGGATTGGGCATTTAAATTAAATGACGCGCTATGGGCTTATAGGACCGCTTACAAAACGCCCATAGGTGTGACTCCCTTTAGGATGGTGTATGGAAAGGGCTGTCATTTACCGGTAGAATTGGAACATAGAGCTTTTTGGGCGATCAAGAGACTTAACTTTGACTTTCAAGAAGCGGGTAAAAGAAGGCTTCTGCACTTGAATGAGTTAGAAGAGCTTAGATTTAATGCTTATGAGAACACGAAGCTTTATAAAGATCGGGTTAAAAAATGGAACGATTTGAGACTGCAGAAGAGAGAATTTAGAAGTTGACAACTTGTGCTTTTGTATAATTCACGCCTTCGATTATTTCCAGGAAAGCTGAAATCGAGATGGTCTGGACCATTCCGAGTTGTTGAGGTGTTCCCACATGGTGTAGTAACAATATGTAACGAGAAGGACGAATCAACTTTCAAGGTGAATGGACAGCGACTAAAAATTTATTATGAGGGTGGTGACCAGCGCGATGCGATGGTCATAAAATTTCATTGACGAGTACAAGGAGAGCCGTCTTGCCGAGACGATTAACTTAGGCGCTAGGTGGGAGGCAACTCATCGCTTTATGTTTAGTACTGTTTGAATTTAGTAGTTTTTCTTCAAGTTTTTCTTTTGTTTTGATTAGGAGAGTAGTGGTGGAGGTGAATATCAAAGTTGGGACTGAGATGGACAGCGGTTCTAAGACACCTCACAAAAGAATAGGAAGTAGACCTTCAATGTCATGGGCCGGAAAGAGGGAGAGCTGCTAGCAGCTGATGGAAGGACTCTCGACCCAACTGAATTCGATGAAGAAGAAAGGAATCAGGAAGAAGAGGTGGAGCCAGAAGGCGAGGAGGATCAAGAAATGAATGAACCCGAAGAAGACAATGAAGGGGGGTCAGATTAGATCCTTTTGGCTTTATTTGTTTTTGGATGACTGTGTTAATGGTTGATGGATACTCTTTTGTTTCTTTTACGCTCTGGATGACCTTATTTTGAACTATTTTGTTTAACTGCATGGTGAATGATTACTCTGCACTACTCACATGATATGATATGATCTTGCGTAATTATTTGGACTCATTAAGTGCTAGATCTTTTGGAAATCCTAAATTTAATTTACCTTTTGGCTTTATTTACTCTGCTCTTATGTTCAAATTGATATAACATGATTTAGGCTATTGCTATAATTAACAGTTATGACATGAATATGAAGGTGATTAAGTTATTCTGGTTCATTGTTGTTGCTAATCCATGCAGTTACGAACTTTATTAGATTGCCTCCATGTTTTGTTCTCTACTGTCATAGCCAAGATAAAAGTTGGGCTGGTAAATATGGTACGGAGTACTGTAGATCATCGGAGCACATGGGGAGCACATTAAAGAAACTCAAGAGACTTAGAGGAAATTATTTTCTTATCAGGGGAGTTTTACTGTTTCAATTTCATGTTTATTTAATTCATGCAAAGGCTGAGTAGTATAGATAGAATATTATTTCTTATATAACACATTAACCTTGCTAGGGCCTAGCAAGCCCTTAAGTGTGGGGGTGTTGGCTAATATCGCCCCTGCAATTGTGGTGGTAGATAATTTGATTTGATCACTCATAATTGCAAGATTTCGTATATTGACATGTACTTAGTGATAAGTTATTCTTGAAGTTCAATGATAATTAATTGGTACGGCTAGAGAATCCTATGAGTTCAGATTTTGAATTTGAAATTAGCAAGATTTTTTTTGATAAAGCACTCTAAGGCATTTGATTCATGCACATCCTTCTCCAGTTTTTGTTTACTTCTCTGAAAACTTTTGATGTTGATTTCTAAAATTAGGAAATGGGGTGAGCAAGAACTAAGTAATAATGTGAGTCAAGATAATGTTTTAGTAGCTATACCATTTTGAACTTTCATGAGATTCTTTGATTGGTTCTGTATCATTTTGCTACCCACTACTGAATGACAAAATTCCCTATATTTCCCTAGTTTTATCTTAATCCACTAGCCATTTATTGGGTGTTCCAATTCAGCATTTATATAAAAAAAAGAGAAAAATTGTGAATTGTCATAGTGATATGCGGCCTAAGTATGTACACGCCTATCTAGAATGATCCCAACTGTGACTATATATAAAAAAAGGAAATAATCAAAACTTTTGTCATAGTGATATGTGGCCTGGGTAGGCAATTACATATTTGGAATGATTCCAACTATAGGCACAATATGTTTATATATTCAAGGCTTAAGGATTGAACCTCGTAATATGGTGAAAGATTGAGATTATTAACTAGGGAATTACCATGCCACTATTTAAGCCTATTCATGAATTGCCAACCAAGTCAAAGCTAAACCTATGCTCTCATATGCTGCTAATTCTTGTCAAGGCTAGCGTAATGACTTAGCTTATTCTTACCCTTTTGAATTATTGAGGATTTTCAATAAAAAAAAGTACGGGGGAGTAAATAATCTGGAAGAAGGCGCACACACTACACAAAATTCTTTAGTATGCTTTATCTTTTATCAAGCTAATGGATTTGTGATGTTTGAACTTTTAATAATAATCAAGCTTATCAGTTGAGTAAAGCGAACTTCTTGAATATCTTGGACTAATGTTGGTCAAGATAGGATTGTTCTGATTTGGAGAGTGATAATTATCGAACACCCATTTGAAATAATTATTTCTCTTTGCTCGGGACTAGCAAAGGTTCAAGTGTGGGGGTGTGATAACTTCCCAAAAGAAGTTATCTAGCCACGTTTTATGACATGTTACTCGGCATATCCGACACGAATTAACACAGAAAGCTATAGAAATGAAAGTAATTATTTGATTATCTAATTCAAGGCTAATTTGGTTTCTTTTCATTGTATGTTTACTAGTGGTGCAAGAGGAATAAGCTCATGGACGGAAATCTGCCAAAATATAAAAAATCTGGAAAAAGGTTGCAACGCACGAAAAAATAAATAGTTGCAACGACTCGCGTGCTGGTTGGCAATGCAAGTAGGCACAGCGCAGGTGTTGCAACACCCCAAAAAAATGAAGGTTGCAACGTCACCTGGGCGGTTTTCAGATTTTGAAATTCGAATTTTGCCACATTTTCAAATTTGTAAGGAGGCATCCCTTGGCATATCTGGAGGCGTTTTTAAAGGACAAAAGCAAGGAAATAAAAGGGGGGACTGGGACGAAAAAAGAAAGAGAAGAGGGAGCTTTTGGGAGAGAAGATCCATCTTGGGAGACAAACCCTAGGCAAGAAGAAGAAGAAGGCTACTCCGGATCGTCAAGAGCAACGGATTTTGCACTTCCAAGTGAATTATTTCCTGAAACTTTTGAATTTTCCGAAGCATGTCTAGTAAGATCCATCTAATTTGGTTTCATCTCTCCGCCATGAACTAATTTCTTAGATCGTGTGTGTTGTGAGTACCTTACTTGTTGTGATGACTTGATTCAAGGTTTTGACTTAATGATTGTTTGATTTTCTATCTTTATTGGAATTGTGTTCTCTATTTGTGGATGTTTTGAGCAAGTATTCATCTTCTAGTTAGCATGACGAGATTCGAGAGAGGAGTTATGCTAGTCTAGGGTTGAATCCTTTATATTACGTGGCGAGATTCGAGAGAGTAGTCATGTATTTCTTTAGTCAAAATTCCATCTTTTTACTGCACTGCGAGATTCGAGAGAGGAGTGGTGTAACTGTAACCTAATTTCTAATATAACTTCGGGAGAGAAAGAGATTTCCTCTTGAGTTAGCATTGTGGATTTGTGCGCTTTTCGTTACTTTCTTTCCACCCAAGTTAGAGATAACTGGGGGAATTTGGGTGACCGGATCTCGGAAATCGAGGGATAAAGAGATCCGCTTTTGCATCCCTGCAAGATAGAAGTCAAACAACTCATGAAAGCTTTTTCTATAAAAAAACTCATCGCAATAGGTAAGGGAAACCAACATGCAAGATTGCTTCCCTAAAACTTGGATAACAATATTTTCTTGTCCGTGCATTTTAGTTCTTGTCTAAATAGTACTTATTTAAATAAATCTAGAAATTCACCTTAATTATTGTCTTCAATTTAGAGAACGGGAAGAGCTAGTAATTGTGATCACTAGGTCAATCACCTCCTCGAGGGAACGATCACTTCTCACTTTATATTACTTGATCCGGCACGTGCACTTGCGTTATTATATACATCTATTTCGGGCGTATCACCCCTCGCACCCCTCCACCAGTACCCCAGAACCCTTCATCATCTGGAGGGTGCACTCGGTGGCTTGGATAGACTTGATCCGCAGTCTCTCAACGAGGTCGGCCTCGCCAAAGATCCGCGGGCTCTTGTAGGGGAGGGTGGGTTCGATGTCGTGAGGCGGGAAGAAGATCTCCACCTGGCGATGCACCTCGCCGAGGAGGTGCTGATTCTCCCCCTTCAGCTTCGTGTTCACGCCCTCCAGCTCGGCGAGGCGTGCGCGCAGCTGGCCGATCTCCTCCTCCTGATCGGCGTTGCGAGCCTGAAGCTCCCCTGCAGCCTTGGCATCCACGTCCAGGAGCGCGCGCAGCTGGCTGATCTCCTCCCCCTGCTCGGCGTTGCGAGCCTGAAGCTCCCTCACGGCCTTGGCATCCTAGTAAAGAGAGTCCATTTAGCAGCAGCACAAAATATCCTAAGTGAAAAGAGAAAAGTGGCGCTTGACGCTTACCAGCCCGCCGGCGGCTTGGGCGAGTAGACCCTCCCGCTATGCCGAGCTGCCTCGCCTGGTCGGTGACCTTATCCTTGGCGATGTCGCGAGCCTGCTCAGCCTTTTCGAGTTGGTTGCTGAGGGTGAAGCTGCGGCGTGCCAGCATGTGATGCAGCTCCATGGTCCGCAGGTGGGACTGCATGCCCTCGTGGCCGAGCTGCCAGAGGGTCATCTTTTTGTAGTCCTCGGCATCCTCCCGGCCATATAGGCCGAAGCCGAGGGCATAGGCGTGACCGGTGGCGGGCTCGCGGTCGTGCCAAGAGGGGTGCAGGGTGGAAACGGAGACTCGATGAGCGAGCTCGTCCCACTGCAGCATGGGCTCGCCCGCCGAGTTCTTCCACCGAGCGCCGAAGTTGAAGAGGGGGTGTTGCTTCGGCGGCGCGCGCTCGCGGGCGGCCCTCTTCGCCGATGGAGGAGGGGAGATCACCGTCGTGGAAGAGGGGCCCTCGCCACATTTTCGGCCCTTGCTGGTTGTCTCCTTCAGCGGGCTCTCCGGCGACGCGTCGGGAGGGGTCTCCGACGAGCTGATATATTTAGGGCTGGGTTGTTGTTGTTGTTGCCCCCGTGGAGCCAGCAGGGCTCTCCGCATCTTCTTCAATTTGCGTTGGCGGAGTGGCGGGTTGGATCTCGCGTCCTCAGGTCGCCTCTTGCTGGAAGAGGGCTGCGAGAGGGCCGCCTCATCTCGGCAGGCCGCCGTCGCTGCCTTCTCGCGAGCAAGAGGGTTGGTATGAAGCCCCGGATCTGCGAATGGCGGGTTCACGGGGATTATTCGCTCCCCTGCAGGAAATACTTTGAAAAATTTAGGAATTCAGCAATGATATGGCGAGCCCGGCGGTCAGGCGAACTCGGCAAGATGAGGAGAGAAGCATACCTTCGCCGGGCAGAACAGAGGGGGAGCGCGTCGAGGCCCCTCCGCAGGAAGGCGACCCCGAAGTCTTTATGGAGGAAGTACTTGTGGAGCTCGGCGTCGTTGCCGGACACAGGCGGCGGGCGGTACACCTCCTCGCCCTTCTGCTGAGGCGAGTAGGGGATGTTGCCGAGATCGCCCTTGATGAAGGCGATCTTGGTCATCCAAGTATGGTGCTTGTTCGCGATCTCGCGAACTTTGATCCGCGAGCCGCCGAAGTAGGAGACTCCGTCCGGCGTCGCCTTGTAGGAGAAGAGCTTCCTGAACACCGTCAGGTTGAACTCGATCCTCTCCCGCCGGAGGTAACTCGCGAACGCCACCATCATCGCGATGGCGTTGGAATTCAGCTGCGCAGGCACGGCTCCGTAATATTTCAAGATTTGTCGGATCTCTGGCCACAGGGGAAGGCGCAACCCCACCTCGAAATGCGAGAGGGGGAAGGCGAGCTCGTCCTCATAAAAAGTATTGATGGCCTCCCCCTTCCTCGGCCTGCGTGCCTCGAAGCCCGGCGGCACCCGCTCCGCCACAAACTCGGCGAGCTCCTCCTCGCTGGTGTGCCCCTCGAAGAAGCAGTAGTCAGTGAAGTGTTGCGCGCACTTGGAGCGGCCGTCGGCATCTAGATTCATCTTGCCCATGTTCGCGGAGGCAGAGGTAGAGCGCGAGCAGGAAATGGAAAAGCACAGGGAGAAGGGAAAAAAGCAATAAAGGCACAGTACGGGGTAGGTGAGGGGGGGGCTATTTATAGGAAAAGAAATTTGGGGTAGGCTGTCCAATCAACGCAGCTCGCCGCCCCAGCTCGCCGACCCAGCTCGCCACCCCAGCTCGCCACTCCAGCTCGCCGACTTCCGGCGCACCCCAACCAAGGCTAAGTCAAACATTGCAGCATATTATTTGAGTAACATGATCAAGAATATTCTAAAAGCTATTTATTACAGAAATAAAGTTCAGGATTTAAAAAGCGGGGCGCGCAAGCAGGGTGGGCATCGGGATGCGAGTACCGGTCGGCTCGGCAAAGGAGCCGCTCACTTACCTACCCCGGCCTCGCGACCCCCGCCCCCCAGACTGCCGCGCGCGGAGCAGCTCGCGGATCCTTCTGAAATTCCTCTGCGCAACCGAGAGACTGTCATCTATCTTGTCCAGGATCCGGGAGGGGGACATCAGCTCGCCAGCTTGGCCACGATGCACCTCATCAGCAAGACGCGCGTAGTCGCGCTGCAGCGTCTCGTTGACCCCCTGCACCTCGCGCAGCCCGCACACCAGCTTTTTGAGGAGCTTGACCTCCCTCCTCGTCAACTCGCCTTGATCCACCTCAGGACCCAGGTAAGAGTCCAGCGAGCTTGGGGAGGGGGAGAGGAGAATAGTGGGCTGCCCGCGAGGATTCCTCGGCAGCGGATTGACTGGGAAGAGCTGTGAAGACAAGCGTCAACAAGAAGTGAGGCAGAAAAAACTCATGAGGCAATGAGTCAAACAGGACTGGCCAGACGAGCTCTGCAGCTCAAGGGAGATGTGGGGAGGGATGAACCTCAGGTCCTTCCCGCGAACTGGGCCGCGAGCCCCCGGCGAGATGAGCTCGAATCCCGGAGTGGGGATGGTCCCCAGACCCGCCCCCGCTGCCACGTCGGTTTGGCGAGGAGGGGAGGAGCACACTGGCGAGTCCGGCCTCTGCGAGCTCACAGGCAGGATCCCAAAGAGAAGAGGCGGGTCCCGGGGATGGCTGTCCTGTGCCATGATCCGCGAGTCGGCGAGCGTGGTCTCGCCTCGCGGTGTGGGCTCTCGCGGCGCGGCGTTCCCGCCATATGGTTGACTGTCTGGGTCGTCGACTACGACAACCTCTCTGTCCTTCTCAAGAATAGTTCGGGTGGAAGAGCCGGTCTTGCAAGCCAGGGTGGCCCTCAGGTCGTTGAAAATGGGCTCAGCCGCCTCAGGGAATGGCTTTGACCTCTTGGAGCCGGGCTCGGCAGAATCAACTTGAGGAGCTTTGGTATTGACCGCCGTCAGGGCGGCCACGCGAGCTGCGGAGGCTTGGCGGGCTCGGTCTATGCGCTCTTGGATCTCCTTGGGAAGAGGCATCTTGGCTGGGTAGCAAAGGGAATGACAAGAGTCAGGCAGGTGGGTGTACAACCCCGTATCCGGCGAGCGGGTCCCGCCAGAGAGGTTGAGCAGAGCGGCAGAAGGGCTGGCTCGCTCCCGCTCATTTCAGGCGAGCGAGCCGGAAGGCGAGCGAGCGGGTCGCGCAAGGAATCCTCGGCCAAAGCAGACAAGCCCAAAACACACACTGGCGAGTCGATCAAGGTCGCGACGATCGCCGGCCAACCCGCACGCGACCTGTCTGCCGGTCCGCCCGGCAGAAATCGGACAGCTCGCCCATTTCGCCTCGCGCTCGCCCAGGGAGGATAGGCGAGCCGCGAGACCAGGCCGCGCCCGCCTCCTGCGGGGAAACTGGAAGCGAGCTGACCCCCAGGGGTGTGAATAGCTACTCAGAACAGCGGAGCCCCGCTGTTGGCAGACCAGGTTGGACTGCGCATAGCTATTCAGAACAGCGGAGTTTGGCTGTTGGCAGGCCCAACCAGGGGCTTTTTGGTATTTCCAGGTCAGTTCTTTTGGTTATTGGCAGTTCAGATTCTGAAAATCTATAAATAAGACCCAAGGGGTACCTCAGAGGACACGCTTCCAGTGCTTCCTTACTCTCATTTTTAAGTGTTCTCTGAGGGTACCTTAGCTCGGCTCTTGGCTAAGGAGGGGAAGCGTTCAGAGGTCTTCCGGGTTTGTGGTGGGACCTCCCTGCCGAGCCCTTGGGTCTGTTCTTTCTTGTCTCTTTCGTTGTTTTTCTTGCAGGAGCAAAGTAGGTGCGAGACCACCCCTTCCCCAAGGGTCGAACTCCACAAGAGGCCGGTTTCCGGTTTCAACATCTTGGTGCGGTGAGCGTGGAGAGTGGTCAGTGCAGAAAAGCTTCGGCGAGCTCAATGACGGGAGGACAAGGATCTGACAGGCAGAACTCGCCCCCCCCCCCCCCCCCGCCTCTCGCGACAGTAGGGATGTTTGAAGACTTCAGGAACGAGGTGCTGGACCTCGTCAAGATCGCACTCGGCGTGCGGGCCGAGTGTTCGACTCCGGCAGCCCAGATCGCGGCCGCCCCCTCTCTGGGCGAGGACGCCCTTGGCCGGCGAGCTGGAAAGGAAGTGGCCGAGGAAGGCCGGGGGAGCGAGCTCTCGGGGCGCGAGCTCTTCCCCGGTTCGGCAGGCCGAGGCCGATTCGGCGAGTTGGGCTCGCGGGACTCGCCGGCTCGCCCGGCGGTTGGAAGCAGCCCATTCAGCGAGTTGGTCTCCTCAGCACCAGTGCCAGAAGGGTTCAGGGAGCCCGAGATGTCCTACTACACCGGAAAAGGAGACCCGGTTCAGCATGTCCAATGGTTCGAGGACGTGGTCTCCATCCGTCAGATGTCGGACGGATTCAAGTGCCGTCTCTTCGCCATCACGCTCCGAGAGAAGGCAAGGGAGTGGTTCCACCAGCTGCCGGCCAGTTCCATCTATTGCTTCGAGGACCTACGCCGAGGGTTCATGTTGAGGTTCACTACCTCAAAGAAGAGAAAGAAGGAGTCTGAGTCCCTGTTCCACATAAAGCAGGGGGTGAACGAGACGTTGGGGAGCTATGTGGATCGGTTCCAGGAGGAGGTCACCCAGGTCCAGGAGATGCCGGGCCACAGTCTGATGATGGCCTTCACCATGGGCCTGCAGCAGGGTTTCTTCCGCATGGAGCTGAAGAGGATTCCCCCTCTCTCCTACGAGGAGCTGATGGAGAGGGCGGCGAGAGAGGTCGACGGGGAGGCGTCGAACCCGGAATTTGCAAGGAAGTTGGCCAGGTGGGCGACTGAGGAGGAAAAGGAGTCGAAGGGAGGAAGAGGACAGGAAGAGAGAAGGGGGGAGCTTAGGCAAAGGGAGCAGAGGGAGCAGAGGGAGCCCCAATGGCAGCAGCCGCCGAGGTGGGGGCACCAGGAGCCCGACCGTCGGCTGGGCTGGAGGCCTGAGTGGCAGGGGCAGGGGCCACAGAGGGGGAACTTCGGAAGGGGTCACTATCAGGGAAGACAAGACCAGTTTCACCCACCGGGCTGGAGGCAGGGTCAGAGGCCCCGGCTCCCCGATCATGAGGAGGCCATGGCCATAGCTCTGGGAGACAGGAGGGGGATCATGAGAAGGAGGAGAAGGGAGTTCAGGGTGGAGCTGCCCTACTGCGACTTCCATCAAGAAGAGGGGCACGCAACAGCCACGTGCCCGGAGTTCCTGGAAATGAGAGGGAACAGGGGGCGGCAACAGCAGCAGGAGGAGGCGCGGCAGGAAGTGAGGATCGAGGAGGTCCTGCCTCGGGCGGAGGAGGATCGCTGCGAAGACCGGGTGGATGTGGGAACCCGAGGAGGGATCGGGGTGATCCACGGGGGGGTGGGGATTGAGGCTTCCCGCAAGGCAAGCCTCCACACCATGTATCGGCGGAGCGTCGCCTCTACATCCCAAACCCCGCCCCCGGAGGAGAGGATCACCTTCTCCAGAAGTGATATGCCGGACCACGGGGATCCGTTCTGTGATGCGCTGGTCATCAAGGCCGCCATCGAGAACTTCACCGTCTCTCGGATCCTCGTGGACAATGGGAGCTCCGTGAACGTCGTCTTCAAGAAGGCGTTTGACGCGATGCAGGTGGAAGCTAAGAGGGTGCTGGCCTCGGACGGGCCCTTGTTCGAGTTCTCAGGAGAAAGGAAGGAGGTAGAGGGAGGAGTCGGCCTCCATGTCACCCTGGGGGGGCAGTCCCGAAACTGCAAGTTCGTCATTGTGGACGCCCCTAGCAGCTACAGCGTAATCTTCGGGAGGCCCCTGATCAGCGCCTTCCGCTGTGTCCCCTCATCATTCCACCAGTGCTTGAAGTTCAACATGGATGGGGTGCAGGTCAGGGTTAGGGGGGACCCAAAGGTGGCACGAGAGTGCTATGTCACGGCGGTGAACACCATCTCCTGGCAGGAGGGAGCCGAGGAGATGGGGCGGAGGATGGAGGAGGCCGAGCAGGGAGCAGGAGGGGAGGAGCAGGGAGTGAAGGGCTGCGCAGGGAAGGCGGAAGGAGGAGATCTGGAAGAGGTGGCCGAAGTAAGGGCCATGGAAGGAGAGATGGAGGTAGAGGTCCCCGATTTGAAAGAAGGGGACGCCGAAGGATGGGGAGAGCAGTCCAGGCTGGAGGCCGCAGAGGAGGTGGTGGAGCTGGAAGTGCTCACCCGCGGAGGCAGGGTGGAGAATATCCGCGTCAGCGGGGGGCTGACCCCGGAGGACCAGGGCAGGATGCTGGAGTGCATCCAGAAGAACGTGGACATCTTCGCCTGGAGCGCCGCGGAGATGTCGGGGGTTGACGCGGATGTGGCTTGCCACCGCCTCAACCTGGACCCGGGAACACGCCCCGTCCAACAGAAGAAGAGGTCCACGGCGGACAAGCTGGCGGAGCCCATCAGGGAGGAGGTGGCGAAGCTTCTCAAAGCTGGCTTCGTGTCCGAAATTCAGTACCCCGGCTGGGTCTCCAACGTTGTGATGGTCAAAAAAGGAGACTGCCGCTGGCGATTGTGTATCGATTTTTCTCTTCTTAATAAAGCTTGTCCTAAGGACTGTTATCCTTTGCCTCGGATCGACGCGCTGGTTGACTCAGCCGTCGGCTTTTCTGTAATGAGTTTTTTAGATGCCTTTTCAGGTTACCACCAAATCAGGATGCACCCCCCGGACATCAAGGATGTCTCATTCATCACAGGGGACGGCTGCTACTGCTACAAGATGATGCCATTTGGGCTGAAGAACGCCGGGGCCACCTACCAAAAAATGATGGACAGGGTCTTCAAGGAGCAAAGGGGGAGAAACTTGGAGGTCTACGTGGACGACCTCATGATCAAGAGTCGAGACGTGGACTCCCACCTCCGGGACCTGGAGGAGACGTTCGCCACCCTGCGCCGATACAAGATGCGGCTGAACCCCCTTAAGTGTGTTTTCGGGGCTAGCCGGGGGAAGTTCTTGGGGCATCTCCTCACCCCCGTGGGGGTCGAGCCGAATCCCGACAAGGTCAAGGCTATCCTGGAGCTGGGGTCCCCGCGGAATGCAAAGGAGGTCCAGCGGTTGACGGGGAAGCTAGCAGGACTGAGCCGCTTCCTATCTCGGGCAGGGGAGAAGTGCTCCCCCTTCTTCAAAACGCTGAGGGGAGGCCAGAGGTTCGAATGGACTAAGGAGTGCGAGGAGGCGTTCCAGGCCCTCAAGGCGCAGCTAACACAAGCCCTGCTGCTCCAGGGGCCGAAGGAGGGTGAGGATTTGTTCTTATATCTCGGGGTCGGGGCAGAGGCCTTGAGCTCCTTCTTAGTACGTGAAGAGGGGAAGAGGCAGCTCCCCATTTATTATGTCAGCCGGGTCCTGAGGAAGGCCGAACTCCGGTATCCGATCCTGGAGAAGCTTGCATTCGCATTAATCATCTCGGCCCGGAGGCTGCGGCCTTACTTCCAGGCGCACCCGATCCGAGTGGTGACCGACCATCCTCTCCGCAACATCTTCGAGGGGGTGGAGCACTCAGGCCGGCTGGCCAAGTGGTCGGTGGAGCTAAGCGAGTTCGATGTCTCCTTCATCCCGCGGCTCTCGATCAAAGCTCAGGCGATGGCCGACTTCCTGGCCGACTACGTGGTAGAAGTAGCAGAGGAGGAGCTCACTTGCCCGACTCCTTGGAAGGTGAGGGTGGATGGAGCCTCAGGAAGGCATTCTCTCGGGATAGGAGTGGTTCTGGAAAGCCCTCAAGGGACTCAGATCGAGCAGACGGTGGTGGTGCATTTCCCCATTACCAATAACCAGGCCGAGTACGAAGCAGTGATAGCAGGACTACGCCTGGCCAGGGAGTTGGGGGTGCTGGATGTGGAGGTCCTAACCGACTCCATGGTGGTAGCTTCCCAGATCAACGGGGAGTTCGAAGCAAGGGAGTCCGCTCTGAAGTTATACTTGGCCAAAGTAAAGGGGGTCATAGGGACCTTCCAGACCTTCTCCATCCGACACGTGCCGAGGGGAGATAATGAACAGGCCGACCAACTGGCGAAGCATGGCCCCCGGATGGGGGGCACCATCACCGACCTGTTCCGTCCCTCCATCGAAGAGGGGGAGCTCATGGAGATCGATCAGCAGCCTTCGTGGATGGACCCGGTAGTAGTCTTCCTCTCCACGGGAGAGTACCCGGAGGGAGTAGACAGGAAGATGCTGAGGCACAAGTCCGCCTACTACCTCCTTAAAGACGGGCAGCTATACAGAAAGACCCTCTCTGGGATGCTGGCTCGCTGCGTGTCCGAGGGCGAGGCGCAGAGGATCTTGGAAGAAGTCCACTCCGGGGAGTGCGGGAGTCATTCCGGGAGTCGGACCTTGGAGGGGAGGATAGTCAGGCAGGGGTATTTCTGGCCCACCCTGGGCCGGGACGCCGCAGAATTCGCAAGGAGGTGCCATAAGTGCCAGCTATTCGCCCCCCTCCAGCTACAGCCGACCCAACAACTCAAGAGTATCACGGCCCCTTGGCCCTTTGCAATCTGGGGAATGGATTTGGTTGGACCGTTCCCACAGGCCAGCGGCCAGCGAAGGTTCCTCCTAGTGATGTTCGACTACTTCTCAAAGTGGATGGAGGTGAAGGCACTGGCCAAGGTGACCTCCCAAGTAATCAGGAACTTCGTCTGGGGGGAGATCATCTGTCGCCACGGGATGCCGCAAGCCATCGTCACCGATAACGGACCTCAGTTCGCCAGTGCCGAGTTCACCAGTTTCTGCGAGCAGCTTGGGATCGACCTCAGATTCGCCTCGGTCCACCACCCCAGGAGCAACGGGCAGGTGGAGGCGGCAAACAAAATCATCGTCAATCTCCTCAAGAAGAAGGTGGAAAATTTGAGGGGGAGCTGGGTGGAGCAGCTCCCCGCCGTTCTTTGGGCCCTTAGAACCACTCCTAACACGGCCACGGGGGAGACCCCCTTCAAGCTCTCCCATGGATGCGAGGCGGTGCTCCCCATCGAATTTGAAGTCCAAACGCCGCGAGTCGGGACGGCCAAAGAGGGCCGAGAGGAATGGCGAGCCGAGAACGAGGAGGAGCTGAGACTCTCCCTTGACATGGTGGAAGAGTTGAGGGACCTCTCGGCCATCCGACAGGAGGAGGTCAAAAGGAGGATGGCAAAATACTTCGACAAGCATGTCAGGGTCAAGCAATTTGCAGAAGGGGACCTGGTGCTGAAGAAGGTGGATGCGGCAGGAAGGTCGGCATCCGTGGGGAAGCTCAACCCCAGCTGGGAGGGGCCATTCATTGTGAAGGAAGCTTTGAAGTCAGGGGGCTATCGGCTCCAAAATGTAGAGGGTGAGACCCTGAGTCTCACCTGGAGCGGAGACGACATGAAGAGGTTTTTTCCCTAAGCACCTGTAAGCAACGCGATTTGTTATAATGAAGTCTTTCTTCTCTTCCCCCCCAGGATTGTCGTGTCTAGCTTGCTCAGAAAATCGGAATGTAATTGGACCCCGAGAAGATCCCGCTGCTAGGCTCCCACCTAGCTGGCAGGGCCGGAAGTCACTCGGTGTCATCCCTAGCCTCGAGAAGATCCCGCTGCCAGGCTTCCATCTAGCTGGCAGGGTCGGAAGTCACTCGATGGAATATGTTTGGACCCCGAGAAGATCCCGCTGCCAGGCTCCCACCTAGCTGGCAGGGCCGGAAGTCACTCGGTGTCATCCCTAGCCTCGAGAAGATCCCGCTGCCAGGCTTCCACCTAGCTGGCAGGGCCGGAAGTCACTCGATGGAATGTGTTTGGACCCCGAGAAGATCCCGCTGCCAGGCTCCCACCTAGCTGGCAGGGCCGGAAGTCACTCGGTGTCATCCCTAGCCTCGAGAAGATCCCGCTGCCAGGCTTCCACCTAGCTGGCAGGGCCGGAAGTCACTCGATGGAATGTGTTTGGACCCCGAGAAGATCCCGCTGCCAGGCTCCCACCTAGCTGGCAGGGCCGGAAGTCACTCGGTGTCATCCCCAGCCTCGAGAAGATCCCGCTGCCAGGCTTCCACCTAGCTGGCAGGGCCGGAAGTCACTCGATGGAATGTATTTGGACCCCGAGAAGATCCCGCTGCCAGGCTCCCACCTAGCTGGCAGGGCCGGAAGTCACTCGGTGTCATCCCTAGCCTCGAGAAG
Organism: Platanthera guangdongensis; assembly: GCA_039583875.1. NCBI lineage: Eukaryota > Viridiplantae > Streptophyta > Magnoliopsida > Asparagales > Orchidaceae > Platanthera > Platanthera guangdongensis. The sequence goes on from CM077154.1 coordinate 146,632,762, forward strand.
ATCCCGCTGCCAGGCTCCCACCTCGCTGGCAGGGCCGGAAGTCACTCGATGGAATGGCTTAGTAAACGATAACCTGCAACCTAGAACAAACCACGTTGTCGGATTCTCACCTAGCCGGCAAGGCCGGAAATTACTCGAAAGGCATGAGCAGCAGGTCGGAATCACAAGAATTAGTCAGAGAAAAGGGAGAAAGGGCCGAGCATAGCCCGACCCTCAAGCCCCAGGAAAGGCGGCCGAGTAAACACAGGCCTGGGCGAGAGCCCGCAGAGAATTAGGCATACGGCCGAGGGACGAGCCGGCTCGCCTCGCTCGAGGGACGAACCGGCTCGCCTCGCTCGGCGGGCGGGCAGCCACCTCGCCCGAGCCGGGCCGCAGGGGGCAGGTCGCGCCATCCGGCAATAACAGCGTTGGAAGAAATAAAAAGGGGGGCGAGAGAGCACTTATAAACAGAGCAACGGCTAAGAAATACGAAGTATAAGCGCAACCCGCGCATACATCTCAAAACAGACATATACATAATGATGTTCATCTGAAAAGTAAATTACAAAGGGCAAGGAAGACGCGGGATCTGGGTCGAGAAATCCTAAATGGGCTGGAAGTCTTTGTCGCCAGGCTCCGGCACGGGAAGAAACAGCGCCGGCACCACGTCCTTCGCCGAGAGTCCCGCTGCCTCGCTCGTAAGCAGATCCGCGCGCCGCAGCGTTTGCATCGTGTATCTCGCTGCACTGGCCGCGTTCTTTTGCATTAGCACTTCCAGGTCGTAGTCGGAGAGATGCTCGCGCGGGCAGACCCTGCTGTCTGGAGGAGGGACAGCGGCGGCGGCCTCCAGCTCGCGTACCCGCGCCTCCAGCGCCGCCTTTTCTTGGCCAAGGGTGGCGATCTCGGCACCCATCCGGCTCGCCGTCGCCGCGTCCTGGGGAAAAAGAATAGGAACAATCGTGAGCTGTGTCCACGAAAAGGAGGGAGTGCGATTCAGGTTGAGCACGTACCACCCCGCCCAGGTACCGCGCGAGGGTCTCCTCGGCCGCGTCGGCTCGCCTCCTGTGAGTGTCCGCGTCCGCCTGGGCGAGCTTCTGGGCCTCTTCTTTCTCATCCGCCATCTTTTGGATGGACGCGGCGTTCCGCTCCACCTGGGTGCAGCGCCTCCCCACCATGTGAGCCAGCTCCAGACCGCGCAGCTGGGCCCGCGCGCTCTCATGAATCAGCACTCGCGTCGCCTCCTTGTCATAAATGGCGGCGTCTTCGCGCGAGTACAGACCAAAGGAGAGGCTGTACGCCTCCCCGCCGATGGTATCCTGCTCCATCCAGCTCGGCAGCAGGGTCGAGATCGTCGCGCGGTTCGACTCCTTGTCCCACGCCAGGAGCGGGACGCCAAGCTCGTCCAAGTACTTCTCGCCGTAGCCGAAGTTACGATGCCCTCTCGGCACCGGCTCCGCAGCGGCTTCAGACCCACCCGGCGGCGCGGAGGTGCCCGCCGCCCCGACCGGGGAGTCGCTGGTTGAGGCAACCCGCGGGGGCGAGGGACCCTCAGCCGGTAGGACCGCAGGGGCCTTGCCCTTTCTCTGGCTCGCGGCGGGTTGATGATCCGCGGTCTTCGCCACCTTCGGCGGGGGGACTGGCTGTCCGCCACCCGGCCGCTTCTTGGCCGGGACCGATGGGATGTCGCGCTGGGCGGCATCCGCAGCCTGCGCGCGGGCGAGAACCCCGGGGGGAACGCGAGCGCTCTCGTAAGGAGGGTGAAGAGGGATGTCGCGCTCGCCTGACAGAAGGAAGGGGTGAGATAAAGGAAGAAAGGGAATAAGGTATAACAGCGGCGAGTGACAAACCTCCCCCCGGCGGGACGGCAGCGAGGTCGTCAAGGTGGCGGCGCAGGAACGCGACCTCAAAGTTCTTCCCAGCGAAGAACGCGCACAGATCAGCTTCGTGGCCGCCTAGGCTGGGTGGTCGGTAGCTCGCCTCGCTGAGCTGCACCGGCGAGAAGGGAACGTTGCCGAAGTCCCCCTTGACGAACAGGAACTTCTTCAGCCAGTTATGGCTCTTGTTAACTGTCTCCCGCACCTTGAGGTGGGCGCTGGAGAAGTAGGTCGTGCCGTCTCGATTCGCCCTGAAGGAGAACAGCTTCCGGAACACTGCGAGGCTGAACTCCACCCGCTCCTCTCGCAGGAAACAGGCGAACCCCATCATGACGGCGATGGAGTTCGGGGTCATCTGGCCCAGGACGACCCCGAAGTATTTTAGCACCTGGCGCACCTCGGGCCACAGGGGGAGTCGCGGGCCTACCTCAAAGTGAGCGAGAGGGATGGCGAGCTCATCCCTAGACAGGTCGTTGATTTTCTCCCCCTCTTCGGGTCGCCTCGCAGAAAACCCGGCTGGGATATGGTCGCCCAGAGCTTCCAAGTACTCGCGCTCTGTGATAACGGCGCGAGGGAAATCATGCTCGGAGAAGGTCCAAGCGCACTTGCTTCGGCCGTCCACGTCGCCGCCGCCTCCGCCCATCCCCGTCGAGTCGCAGCCGAACGCGCGAGAAAAAGCCAGAAGGCGAACACAGACGATACTCCGCGGGAACAGGAAGCAGGAGGGTTTGGAATCGGTGGAGGAATAAGGGCCGGCAAGGCCTATTTATAGGAAAAGAGAGAGGGCGGGAAACTTCCCGCCGAAAATGGGGTGCGGATAGCAAAAATTAATCCGACGGTTCGACTTCCCGCGCGCAAGCGCACCTCAAAGGTCGAGCCGGCACGGTTCCCGCCCGGCTGCAACCGTGGGAGACCAGCGCGGGCGAACCAACCCGCACCCGCACGCCGTTCCGCGCGAGCCGGGAGATTCCCGTCTGGCGAGCTCCTCGGCTCGCCCTCGCCCCGATCAGCGCAAAAGGAAGAATGGACCTTTCCCTTAACCCGCCCACAGAAGACAAAAGAAAAGCAGCACGATAATTTCAATACATCTCAGCAACAAAATAGTTAGGCCCATAGGCGGGCTAAAAGAGTCGCGAGCAATTACAAATACAAGATAACTGCGAAATGACGATAACCCCGCGGTATCCTGCGAGCGAGGGGCAAACAACTGGGTCAGTACTCGACCCACTTCCACCTGTGCCGCCTCTTCGTTCCCGACCGAGGCGGCACACGGGGATCGTGGTAATCGCGAACTGCCACCAGCTCCCGCTGAGCCAGGCCGACCTGCTCCACGGCGCTCTTAAGATGCCCCTCGGCTCGCGTTATATGCACGCCCGGCGAGGTGACATCGTCGTCTTCCGCTTCGCGCGGAGGGCCCTCTAAAGCTACGAGCTGGGCCTCGGTCTCGGCCTTGTCGTCATCGATTCTCTTCATGATCTCTTGCAGCATCAGTGTGTGTTTTTGGAATAGCCGCGTCACCTGCCTCTTCATCCCCGCCGCATCGGTCGGGTCGCCCAGATAGTCAGAAACACTGTCCACGTCAGGCGGAGGCGAGTACCCTTCGCTCATCTCGGTCTCAGGAGAGGCCCTGTGAAAGCCTGCAAGTGAGGTGGGGTCAGAATGAGCGAGCAAGAGACAAAGCCGACGATAAAAACCAGCTCACCAGGGGTTGGCACGTCGCCCGCACCGACAGATGGGCGAGAAGAGCCCGGCCGACCCTGAAAGTTCCCTCCCTCGAGGGTCTCAAGAGATTTCCCCAGCCCGTGGGAGACCGCCGGACAGGGAGTTTCCGGAGGTGGGCGATCCAGACCTGGGGAACTCGCGATCTTCTCAGGCGACGGAGGAGGGGGACGATCCTCTCCCCGGTTCTCCACCTCCTCACAGGGAATTACCTGCAAAACAGGGAGTCAGAGGAATAGCGATAATCAGCGGAAGGCCACGTACCCCGGGGACGACCTCAGCACCCGCCGCCGAGCTGGAGGCCGGGCAGTCACCCGCCAGAGAACGCCTAACAATCTTTCCCTTCGCCGGCCTGAAGAGAGGGCCGGAAGATCCGCGAACCAGCCATGGGGCGGCCTCGAGGGCCTCCTCCTGAGTCTGCAGGACCGCTGCCGCCAGGCGAGCTCGCACCTCTTCGCTAACCGGCATCGAGAAACAAAAGTCTGCTCAGAGAAAGTAAAGGGATTTGGGGAGCCTCCTACAGGGGTCAGCGGTATGTATTTATAGCCGGACAGTGGGGGCCACCAAAAGATTCCCTGCCAGCTCAGCACAGTGCTCGCCGAACACGCGGGTTGGATGATTCTTTCCGAGCTTGGTTCAAGCTCAAAAAGAGCGGGGATTGTGTACAACCCCGTGTCCGGCGAGCGGGTCCCGCCAGAGAGGTTGAGCAGAGCGGCAAAAGGGCTGGCTCGCTCCCGCTCATTTCAGGCGAGCGAGCCGGAAGGCGAGCGAGCGGGTCGCGCAAGGAATCCTCGGCCAAAGCAGACAAGCCCGAAACACACACTGGCGAGTCGATCAAGGTCGCGACGATCGCCGGCCAACCCGCACGCGACCTGGCTGTCGGTCCGCCCGGCAGAAAATGGACAGCTCGCCCATTTCGCCTCGCGCTCGCCCAGGGAGGATAGGCGAGCCGCGAGACCAGGCCGCGCCCGCCTCCTGCGGGGAAACTGGAAGCGAGCTGACCCCCAGGGGTGCGAATAGCTACTCAGAACAGCGGAGCCCCGCTGTTGGCAGACCAGGTTGGACTGCGCATAGCTATTCAGAACAGCGGAGTTTGGCTGTTGGCAGGCCCAACCAGGGGCTTTTTGGTATTTCCAGGTCAGTTCTTTTGGTTATTGGCAGTTCAGATTCTGAAAATCTATAAATAAGACCCAAGGGGTACCTCAGAGGACACGCTTCCAGTGCTTCCTTACTCTCATTTTTAAGTGTTCTCTGAGGGTACCTTAACTCGGCTCTTGGCTAAGGAGGGGAAGCGTTCAGAGGTCTTCCGGGTTTGTGGTGGGACCTCCCTGCCGAGCCCTTGGGTCTGTTCTTTCTTGTCTCTTTCGTTGTTTTTCTTGCAGGAGCAAAGTAGGTGCGAGACCACCCCTTCCCCAAGGGTCGAACTCCACAAGAGGCCGGTTTCCGGTTTCAACAGTGGGCAGGTGCACATATATATAGCCGCAGGTGGCCCCCACCCAAAGATTCCCTCCAACTCGCCAACCCGCGCTCGCCGCAGACTTGGGGTTGGATGTTTCTTTCCGAGCTTGGACAAGCTCAAAAAGAGCGGGGATTGTGTACAACCCCGTGTCCGGCGAGCAAATTCACCAGGGTCTAGGCAGATCGGGCTGAGGACAATAGGCGAGCTCGGCAGTGGAGGGGCCGAGCCCGAGCTCGGCATCCGTCGACCAGAGATCGACGTTCGGCGACCCCGAGCTCGGCGTTTGCCGAGCGAGTCCCAACTCGCGTCCTCGCAGTGGAACTCGGCAACAGTAGGCGAGCAAGGCCTGCCGAGTTGATCAAAGCTCTCCAGCTCGCCTGGATGTATGAGGTACTTTTTACTGTTTTGCCCCCGCTGGCCTGCGCATAGCCCTTCAAAACAGCGGAGTTTGGCTGTTGGCAGACCCAACCAAGGGTTTTCTGGTAATTCAAGGTCAGTTCTTTTGGTTATTGGCAGTGCAGATTTTGAAAACTCTAAATAGGACCCAAGGGGTACCCCAGAAAGCAGGTTCTCCCCTGTGCTCTCCTGCTCCAATCACCAAGTGCTTTCTGAGGGTACCTTAGCTCGGCCTCTGGCTAAGGAGGGGAAGCGCTCTGAGATCTTTCGGGTTTGTGGTGGGACCTCCCTGCCGAGCCCTTGGGTCTGTGTCACCTTGTCTTCTTTGTTGTTTTGCTTGCAGGAGTGAAGTAGGCGCGAGACCACCCCTTTCCCAAGGGCGGACTCCACAGGAGATCGAGGAATCGGTTTCAACAGGCACGTGCCCTACCGTGTCCAGGGGTAGTTCCGCCCTTGACTACCATTATAAAAAAAATAGTTTGGGGCGTAAGATTTGGTATGACAATAACGTTTTTGTCCAACCTCACCGGAGCAAATAAGCCGCGCCAAACGCAGCCTAACGCCGAGCATGGTTTTGTGATGGAGCTTTTGACTCCTATATATGCGGTTAACAATTATTAGTTGCAAGGTCATGGATGGATTGCATAATTATTTGTTTCAAATTTGATCTAATGACATTTCAAATTCAAATTTGACCTAATGTAGACATTTCAAATTCAAATTTGACCCTCTTAAATGGGAGTAGGATACCCTCCATTAAAAGTGAAATTGATAGTATCCATTCACGATCCAGATGTATTTCTGACTTATTCTGTGGGTTCACGAATCTCATTTTTTATATTTTTTTAGGGGATTGTTAACTGAAGATCGAAAATGGCTATTCGCAGATCAAAAATATGACTTTTTAAAGGGATTAAATATTTCTCTTGTTATTTCAAATCCGTTATTCACAAACCAAAAACCTGTATCTTTTTCCCCTTCTCAGTCGTTTGTCTGATCCCGCATTTCCTATTTTCCCTTCTCTCGCTCTTGCCGGCGTCGCCCGCCCGCCCGCCGATGTCGCCCGTCTGTCGACATCGCCCGCCCACCCACCCGCTGACGTCGCCCGCCCGCCGGCGTCGCCCGCCCGCCCGCCAGCGTCGCCCGCCAGCCCACCGGCGTCGCCCGCCCGCCCGCCCGCCCGCCCACCCGCCCGCGGACGTCGCCCGCGCACCGGCGTCGCCCGCCCGCCCGCCGGCGTCGCCCGCCCGCCGGCGTCGCCCGCCCGCCGGCGTCGCCCGCCCGCCGGCGTCGCCCGCCCGCCCGCCGGCGTCGCCCGCCCGCCCGCCGGCGTCGCCCGCCCGCCCGCCGACGTCGCCCGCCCGCCGACGTCGTCCCGCTCGCTGACGTCATGAGATGAGTTAATTGTGTGGGTACGAAATGTTGGCAGAACACTTAGTTTTGTTGTCACCATACGGAGTTCTGATAAATTGGATGTTATACCACGCCCCTGTGTTATTCTGCTTCATATTTTTTGATGCAGGTTATATATATTTTGATGTAATCTTCAATTTTTATGGTAATAAACTATGTCTTTGCTTGTACTTGTGGTGCTGGTACACTTTTTGATAAATTTTTTACTTTTAATGTTGGTCTGCGAATGACAATAATTTTTGTGAATAACAATTTTAAGTATCTTTGGGTCTGCGAATAGTAATAATCTGCGAATAGCCATTTTCGATCTGCGAATAACAATCCCCTTTTTTTAAAATCAAAAAATTTTACATCATAATTAGATGAAGTGAGAATGCATCTCAACTATGAAACGGACCTCCATTTGAGCTGCCAAATGGACAGAAGATCCAAACCTCCCACCCTATAAAAAAAGAAAAAATAAAACTAAAAGAGTTTGAAGTATACTCAACAATATCCTGAATTATGTTTCAATATTTTCTTCAATGTTGCCGAAGGGATATGTCAGGATGCACAGGTTTAATTTGTTTTTTGTGTTCGTTTTAAGATGCCTAGAGATATTTTTTAACCTTACCACTCAATCACAATGACCTTTTAGCGAGCATGTTACGGGACTGCAGCCCGAGCACCGCAAAGCCTCTTTGTGCTTGTTTCTCAGTAACGACGCATTTTTGAGGAGATGTCTCGAACCCGCAACCTCTTTGATGAAGAGTGGTTTGAAGACTCTTTATCAAGAAGGTTGCAAGTTCAAGACTCATTCTCAACAATACGTCGTTTCTGAGAAACAAACACGGAGAGTCTTTGGGGTGCTCGGGCTACAGTCCTGTAACATGCTCGCTAAGTGGTCACTTTGTTTGAGTGGAAAAATGTTATAATAAAAAGTGCAGTTCAATTGGTGATGAAAAGTGCTTTGAAGGCTCTTTATCAAGAGGTTACGGGTTCAAGACTCTTCAACAATGTGTTGTTGCTGAGAAACAAGCGCGGAGAGTCATTGGGATGCTCGGGTTGCAGTCCTGTATAGATACACACACACACGATCATTTTCGCACGGGCTATGCTAATGCTCGATGACCTTGGGCCGCCTTCGCCCACCTCCGCACGGGCTTTGCCCGTGCTTGATGCTCTGGGCGGCCTTCACCTGCATTGAACCAGGTTGCGCCCGCTTCTATGCAATCCACCAGCCGCGTGAGCCGATCCGCGTGCGTTAGGCCGTGCTGCGCTAGGTCGGGTCACCCAGCACGCGCTAGACTGCACCGCGTCGCCCGCGCGCACGTCGATGGCGGCCAATGCCGCCGCCAGGCAACCTACCCGGGTCGCCCGGGGGGCACGTCCGTCATTTCATGAAAATTGACAATACAGGTGACCGAAACAGAGCGACGTCATTTGTCACTTTAAAATCAGCTCGGGCGCAATCATTAGCATGACCCTCCAGAAAGCTATAAAAGAGCCCCCAAACCCTCATTTGAAGGCAAGCAACTCAAGAGATTAGAGAGAGCTCTAAGGTTTTCCGACGAGAACGTGGGACTTAAATCGTTTCTCTGCTTGGAATTCGCTCTGCTCCCTCTCTAAGTCGCTTAACGCTCAATGCCCAATTCTCAATGCCAACGCCTAGCGCACACGTGGATGTATCGGTGAGCGCAAGAGAAGACGCCAGAGGAATACTTTTCTAGACGCTCGCTGTTGGGAATGCGAGCAACCAATCCCGATCAGAGCACCTGTTTTAATTTTTGAGCGAGCAACCTGTGCGACCGCGTTCAGCGGTATGCAAGCGGAAACAACAATACAATACAGAAATAAAAAGGAACAAGAACACAGAAAAGCACACAGAGAATTTTTTACGTGGAAAACCCAACTTGGGCGAAAAACCACGGGACGATCGGAGTCCAACCCGGAAAGCCTCCACTAAAAGTGTGTGATAAACACACGCACGGATTACATGCTTTCCCTCCACCGATCCACAAAGGATCTCCACCAGCTTCACACTACACAATACAATAAATAACAATAGAAAAACTGCAAGTTACCGACAGCGGCGGATGAGACGGATTACACAAATCCTCTCCAAGATGCCTCTTCGAATCCTTGCCAATATCTGCTCTAGATCCAATCCGTGTAGGCGAAGTACTCTTTGTCAACGTCGTACAACGACGTCCGAAAGCTCTCCCAAACTAAGACGATTGCCGCAAAAGCCTCTCTGGATCTTTCAATGCTTGAGTTTGGAGAGAAGTGGATGCCTTACCTCTCCTCCTTCATCCCTATTTATAGGTCCAAAATCAAGGAGGTAGGTGTGGTAGATGACATGTGGATGAAGCTTCCATGAAGCTTCCCTCGGTCAAAAACACATGTCATTTGACATGAAGCTTCCTTTGGACAATTTCCTGGAAGCTTCCTTTAAGAGCACATGTTGAATTCCAGTTCAAAGATGGTTAATCCTCTTTCATACTTATGAGAAAATTTATCTTAACAAATCTCCCCCTTTTCGACTAAGTGAAGAAAGTTTGTCATTCTGATAATCTTCCCCAGAGTCTTTAATTTGCCTCCCGCCAGGTCCTCCATCAATATGTCTCTACATTTGATCAGCAACACCAAATTCGAGTTAATGAGACTCGAACTCAGCAGTTTTTTCCACAAAGGACGGGAACTGTACCCAACAAATCCCCTCCTTCACATCGAGGTGGAAGAAACCGCCATCCCGGCGATTTTAACGCAATGCTCGAACTTCCCCCTTGGCACAGTTTTGGTCAGCATGTCTGCCCCGTTGTCATCCGTGTGCACCTTCTGAAGATCAAGCTCCTTCTGCTCCAGGACATCTCGTATCCAATGATACCGAGTGTCGATGTGCTTCGACCTCGAGTGGAACGTGGGGTTCTTCCCCAGGTGAATAGCGCTCTGACTGTCACACAGGAGTGTGTATCGGTCCTGAGTGAATCCAAGTTCTTTGATGAACCTTTTCATCCAGAGTAACTCCTTCCCAACCTTAGTGACCGCAATGAACTCAGCCTCTGTGGTGGACAGTGCAACGCACTTCTGCAGCCTCAACGCCCACGAGACAGCTCCCCCTGCAAATAGAATCAAGTACCCTGACGTCGACCTCCTGGAATCCACATCTACAGCCATATCCGCATCAGTGTAGCCCAACAACTCTGGCTCACTGTCTCCAAATCTCAACGTCAAGTCTGAAGTCCCTTGCAGGTATCTCAGTATCCACTTTACTGTGCTCCAATGCTCTCTCCCAGGATTGGAGAGAAATCTACTGACTGTCCCAACGGCATGCGTAATATCTGGTCGCGTACACACCATCGCATACATAAGGCTTCCAACTGCAGATGCAAACGGAACTTTCTGCATATCCTCGATCCCCTCGGGTGTGCTGGGGCACTGATCAGCGGTAAGCCTTAAGTGAGCTGCAAGAGGCACGCTCACCTTCTTTGCTTGATCCATATCAAACCTCTGCAGCACTTTGCGGATGTACCGCTCCTGTGATAACCAAAGCAGTCTGGCTCCCCTGTCTCTGCGAATGTGCATCCCTAAAATGGTCTTCGCAGCACCCAGATCCTTCATCTCAAAAGTGGAACTCAACTGCCGCTTCAACTCAGCAATGCGAGCAGTGTTCCTCCCTACGATCAACATATCGTCCACGTACAATAGCAGAATGACGAAGTCCTCTGAAGCATACTACTTGATGAACATGCAGTGGTCAAGGGTGGTCCTCCTGAAGTCGATCTCCCCCCATAAAGGAATCAAACTTCCTATACCATTGTCGCGGGGCCTGCTTCAGGCCATATAGACTCTTCTGCAAGCGGCACACCAGACCTTCCTTCCCTCTGACACTGAAACCCTCAGCTGCTCCATGTATAGCTCCTCCTCAAGATCGCCATGCAGAAAGGCGGTCTTGACATCCATCTGCTCTATCTTCAAGTCTAGCCTCGCAGCGAGGCCGAGTATAACACGAATAGATGACATCTTCACCACAGGCGAGAAGATCTCATCGAAGTCGACACCCTGCCGCTGTCCAAAACCTTTCACCACCAGCCTGGCTTTGTATCTGGAGGTGTGGAGGAGTCTCCCTGCTTCACCCTGAAGATCCATCGATTCTTCAAGGCCTTCTTGCCCTTAGGCAATCTCACCAGGTCATACGTGTGATTCTTTTACAGCGACTGCATCTCCTCCTACATAGCAACCATCCACTGACGCTTCTCGGTGCTCTCCACAGCCTCGTCAAAACTCTCAGGCTCCCCTGCATCAGTCAGTAGTATGAACTCTGATGCAGAATATCTAGCAAACGGGTGCCTGGCTCGATCAGACCTCCGCAGGGCAGGCTCAGGGGCCGGTGCAGGCACATCATCAATAATGTCCTCAGTGACTCCTGGTTCACTATCAGTGGTGATATTATGATCCGGAAGGGTATCAGTACCCTGTGTTGGCTCTGGCTCAGCGGCCTCCTCAGTGTTGTCATCTCCAAGCATATGTGACTCTGCAGCAGTACGAGAGTCAACCTCAAACTCAACAGTCCCCTCAGGATCACCTACAGTCTGATCCTCACAGAAAACAACATCACGGCTACGTACAAGCTTCTTCTCAACTGGATCAAAGAACCTATACCCGAACTCTCCACTATAGCCGTACCCCAAGAAAATGCACTGTCGGGTCTTCGAATCCAACTTTGATCTCTCGTCCCTGGGGACGTGTACAAAGGCTTTGCAGCCAAATACCCGCAAGTGACTGTAAGAGGGGTCTTTCCCATACCAGACCCTATCTGGGACATCCTCCCGCAACGCTGAGCTCAGCGAGAGGTTGATGACATGCACTGCAGTAAGAAGAGCCTCGCCCCAAAACATCCCTGGCAGCTTTGACTCAGATAGCATGCACCGAATCCTCTCCAATAGTGTCTGATTCATCCTCTCAGCTACGCCATTCAGCTGCGGCGTCTTTGGCGGGGTCTTCTCATGTCGGATGTCGTGGTCCCTGCAGTACTCGTCAAACGGACCAATGTACTCTCCCCCGTTGTCGGACCTGATGCATCTCAGCCTCTTCCCAGACTGTCTCTCCACCTCAGCGTGGAATCTCTTGAAAGTATCGAGGACCTGATCTTTGGTCTTGATAGCATAGACCCAAAGCTTCCTCGAATGATCGTCGATGAAGGTAACGAAGTACAAAGCTCCTCCTCTAGTGTGGACCTTCAGGGGTCCGCAAACATCTGTATGAACCAGCTCCAAAGGCTCTGATCTCCTGGTGGACGTGTGGCTCTGGAATGAAATCTTGTTCTGCTTCCCAGCCATGCAATGGTCACACCTCTCCAAATGATCACCAGAAATGTCACTAATGAGCTTTTTCTTCGCCAGGCATCCCAAACCCTTCTGGCTAATGTGTGCCAGCCTCCTGTGCCATAAGGAAGTGGATGCCTCATCCCTGACGGAGTTGGCCTGAGCAGCTTCAGGCCTCCCCTCCATGTAGTACAGTCCAGAATCTCTGTAGCCCCTGGCCATCACAAGTGATCCCCTGATCAGCTTCCAGAAGTCTCCTCCAAAGACACTCAGGTGTCCTTCATCTCCAAGTCTGCCAACAGATATCAGATTGAAACGGATGTCTGGCACATGTCGTACATCCCTCAGAACTAGTAGGGCTCCAGTGCTTGTCTTCAAATGCATGTCTCCACGCCCAAGTACCTTAGACGTATCCCCATTGCCCATCCTCAACACCCCACAGTCATGAGTGGTGTAAGTGGCAAACAGCTCCCTGTTGTGGGAGACATGCGCAGAGGCTCCAGAGTCAACGATCCAGCATCGGTCGTCACACGAGAGTGCAGCCGTGACGTCGTCGCCAATAATAATGATGTCGTCCTCCTCAGTCGAAATGGTGGCTGCGATATGACCCTCATCTTTGCCCTCAGTGGCAATCCCCTTCTTCTGATCGTTCTTCAACGAGTAGCAGAATTTCTTGATGTGGCCCTTCTTATGACAGTAGTGGCATTCCACGTTCTGATAACGTGACTTCGACTTGCCCCTACTCTGACTCCTGTCCTCCTTCCTTCCTCGGCTCTTACTCCTTCCTCTCCCCCTGGACTCAGTAAAGAGAACGTCGGCTCGTGAAGAAGAGCCTGAAGTCCCCTGAGACTTTCGTCTCACCTCCTCATTCAAGATCCCACTCTTGGCGATCTCCATGGAAACAATCCCCTGGGGGGAAGAATTGATCAGAGAAACTCTGACCATCTCCCAAGAATCTGGAAGTGACTTGAGAAGCCACAATGCATTCACCTCGTCTTTGAATGTCACCTTCATAGCAGTGAGACGATCAATAATGCCCTGGAACTCGTTGACATGATCCAAAATAGGAGAGCCCTCCCGGTATCTGAACTCTCCAAGCTTCTTCAGCAAATATAACTTGTTGATGTCCGTGCTCTTGGCATACAAGGTCTCGAGAGTCTTCCACAGATCCTTTGCATCATTGATGCTAGCCACATGGTTGTAGACGTTCGGCTCCACGAATCGTCTGATAAACCCACACAGCTTCCGATGTTCCACCTTCCATTTTGCTGGATCCGTGTCCTTTGGCATCTCCTCAAAGATAGGAGCATGCCAGCCCTTCACATATATCAGATCCTCCATCAGTAGATGCCACTGGTGATAATTGCCACCATTCAACTTTATCGTCTGCTCCGAACCTGATGATGACTCCATTATGCTCTGCCAACTGGCCGGACCGACCACTGATCTTTGAGTCGACTATCTCAAAGTATGCAGCTGGAGAGGATAGCCAGCGGGCCAATGGTCGTAAACTATCACTCCCAATTGCACACCCGAGATCCCGATCGACTCGTCCTGAAATCCCAAAGGTCAGCCCGGTACCTGCTCTGTCACTGAACGGCTCTGACACTCAACCTCGCTTTGATACCACTTGTTGGGAATGCGAGCAACCAATCCCGACCAGAGCACCTGTTTTAATTTTTGAGCGAGCAACCTGTGCGACCGCGTTCAGCGGTATGCAAGCGGAAACAACAATACAATACAGAAATAAAAAGGAACAAAAACACATAAAAGCACACAGAGAATTTTTACGTGGAAAACTCAACTTGGGCGAAAAACCACGGGACGATCGGAGTCCAACCCGGAAAGCCTCCACTAAAAGTGTGTGATAAACACACGCACGGATTACATGCTTTCCCTCCACCGATCCACAAAGGATCTCCACCAGCTTCACACTACACAATACAATAAATAACAACAGAAAAACTGCAAGTTACCGACAGCGGCGGATGAGACGGATTACACAAATCCTCTCCAAGATGCCTCTTCGAATCCTTGCCAATATCTGCTCTAGATCCAATCCGTGTAGGCGAAGTACTCTTTGTCAACGTCGTACAACGACGTCCGAAAGCTCTCCCAAACTAAGACGATTGCCGCAAAAGCCTCTCTGGATCTTTCAATGCTTGAGTTTGGAGAGAAGTGGATGTCTTACCTCTCCTCCTTCATCCCTATTTATAGGTCCAAAATCAAGGAGGTAGGTGTGGTAGATGACATGTGGATGAAGCTTCCATGAAGCTTCCCTCGGTCAAAAACACATGTCATTTGACATGAAGCTTCCTTTGGACAATTTCCTGGAAGCTTCCTTTAAGAGCACATGTTGAATTCCAGGTCAAAGATGGCTAATCTTCTTTCATACTTAGGAGAAAATTTATCTTAACACTCGCCTCCCAGCTTCCCGCTCTCCGAAGCTTCAATGACTTGGCCAATTTCTCCAGAAAGATGCTCTCATCCAATTCCCGAGGACTTAGCCAATTTTCTGCTCTGGAAGAAGGCACAGAGGAGCACTCCAATGGACATTCTCGTCAAAGTTCTGTGGACTTGGATTATTTTTCTGTTGTTCCTGTACTTAAAGCTTGTAATGAAGTGGTAACATGTCACTCTCTGAGGAGACTTCCAGTACTTGTAATATCAAAACTATATAGCGGATTTTGGCACGACACAGATCCGGACACGTACTTTTTCACCATTTCAGAGTTTTCCACGGTAAAAAAAGCATCTTGTCATTGCTACTGTTTTTCATTGATTGTTTGTGTGCCCAGTCCAACTCTGAGCTAAGGCGGTATGATTCTCCGGACAGGAGAAAAATTGGGTGACCCGCAACAAGTTTGATGTGATTTTATCGGTTTTTGAAAATTGAAAACCTCACCAAATCAAAATAAGAGCGGTTATCTTAAATGAAAAACCGCACCTACACTGAATAGAGTGGTTTTGTGTGGATATCAGTTCGTTTTGAGCGGTTCAGTCGGCTTGGTGGTTTTCAATTTTTTTGTGCAGACCACTACCACCGCCCCCGCCAAAATATTTCAAAACACCACCTTGATGTGTTTAATAAAGTTTTAATTAAAAGCTTAATTATTACAAGGCCGGTGCTAAAAAATTGTCCATTAGTAAAAATGTTTGACCTTTTATCCATTCCAGCTCATTACCTGTTTAATTAGTCAATAATAATTGTAAATTTTTTGAGGTCTGGGTTTGGTGGAATGAGCCAACAAAACTGGTCAAAATAATAGAAATGGTGAAGAGACTCATGTGTGGGGGTGTTGCTGGGATGAGGTGTTTTGTGGCGAGGAGCTCGGCTAGGTTTGATTGCCGGAGGAGGTGGATAGGTTCGTGCGTGAATCTTGTGCGTCTATAATTTTACGAATTGCAGTGTGTGTTTAATTATACCACTCAACGTCCAGATCGAGGTGTCAAATTCCACACATTCGCGGGGACCTTTATCTGTGTATTTCTCCTGATTTTATGCAATAAGATTATTTGTGTATTTGCAGCTGCGCCCGTGGTTGTCGTACCCCCTTTACAGTAATAAAATATATTTAAGATTTAAACTGAGAATTATCACTTATTAATGCATATATGTATATACACAAACACACCAGCATTTTTGCACGGAATACGTGAAAGCGAGCGAAGCCCATTTTTATGCGGCCGAAGACCACCCGAATTATCAAGCACGGACGAAGAGCGTGCACAGGCGGCCGAAGACCGCCCGAGAGCATCGAGCACGGGCGCAGCCCATTCGAAGATGCTCGTATTAAATATAATAATATAATAATATAAATCTAATATAATAGAATAATATATATATTAGTATATATATATATTATTCTATATTAGTGTATATATATATATATATATATATATATATATATATATATATGTTTATATATACATATATATATATATATGGTATATATATTATACGGGGAAGTATAATATACGGGCTGTACGGGCAAGCCATTTTGAGGGTCAAGATGATCCCAAAAAGAAACGTGATCAACATCAAAGTTGTAGATCTCGACGAGACGAACAACTTTTATGTTGACCATTTTTTGATTTGAAGCAGTCTTGGATCTCGATTTGGGCCCTGAAATCAGTGGCGGCGGAACGGTTTACTGTAGCAGTTCCGCCGCCCCCGATTTCGAGGCCCAAATCGAGGTCCAAATCGGCTCCAAATCAAAACGTGATCAACATGAAAGTTGTTCGTCTCGCCGATATCTACAACTTTCATGTCGATCACTTTTCGTTTTGAGACTATCTTGACCCTCAAAATCACTTGACCGTACGTCCGCACCTAATGTTTGCCCGCACAGAATATGCCCCCGGGGCGCCGACGAACCCCGGGCGGCCGGTGCCCGGCGAGCCCACGGCCGGCGGCGCCGCTGCTGCAAAAAAAATTGAGCTCTTCTCAGCGCCGCCGCCGCGACTGCGGGCTCGCCAGGCACAGGCCGCCTGGGGTCCACGCCGACAAACCCCGGTCGGCCGGTGCCCGGCGAGCCCGCAGCCGGCGGCAGCGGCGCTGAGAAGAGCTTGACCGTTGGATGCAGGTGCCCGGCGAGTGCAATGGACGGTGAATGCTGCACTGTTCGCACATTCGCACTTGGTCCTCTTCGCACACACACACACACACGAGTCACAGGCACTGGCCTCCGGTCCCCGTGTCCCGCGTGACAGTATACGACCAGTAACGGCGGGCTTCGGGCCCGCCCCCCACGACGGGCTTCGCCGCCCCCCACGGCGGGCTTCGCCGCCCGCCCCGGCGGATTGTTTTAATTATTTTAAATTAAACTGTTTTAAAACTAAATAATTTTTAAAAATTATTAATTTTAAAATTATTAGAAGTTATTTATTTATTTATTATTAATTATTTTTTGAATTTTTTAAATTAAAAATTAAAAAACCTGCATCCGGCCCATGCCGCACGCAGTTTATTCCTCGCGGCCGCCGACGGAGCCGACGGGGGCCTGCCCGGCTACCCACGGCGGGTTCGCCTGCCCGGCTACCCACTCGTGATGTGCCCCTCGAAGCAGACTGTTCTCGCCCCAGTAACAGCATTGGAAGGACGAGTATGGCAGATGGAGGAGCAGCAGTCTGAGATGCTCGCTTTGCTCAGAAAGCGCCTCTTGCTCAGCCACCAGCACCGGCCAACCCCCCGCCTCTGCCAAGCCATGGCCCAGCAAGAGAAGCTCTGCGAAGAGAAGTGTCAGAAGAATCCTCCGACGCCTCTAGTTCCACTCACCAGAGCCTCAGAGGAACGGGAGCCGATCATCGCGACCGGATCCTGGAGGAAGAACCCCAATTACATAAAAAAGTCTTGTAATTATAGAAATTCCTGAATCTACGGCTCCGTTTGACATAATGGTTAAAACGTCATTAGTTAAGGATCACATAACAAACATCATCTTTTAAAACATAAAATGTGCATTAACAAATGAGTAAATGACATTTAACCCCATATTGATGACCGCCGCCATCGTGCCAAACAGAGCATTCGGGCTCTGTTTGGCGCGGCGTTTCAACAGCAGTGTGCTGCTGTTTTTCAATAAACCGCGCCAAACAATAATTTAACGCCCACGTTTGGAGTCGCCCCCGCTGTGCAATCGTGAAATTAGGGCGTTCCAGAGTCGTGAAAAATTTTCACGACCCTGGAATCGCGGAAGCTGCGTGATTCATCATCCACGGAAGTTAGGGCGACAGCGATTCTTCCTGCTTCCCGATTCATCTTCCACGGCAAAGCTTGCTCCGATTTCTGCTCGCCTCCAAGTCGAGCTCGCCTCCACGCCGTCGAATACACTCTTCTCTTCCACCGTTGGTAAGCCTGTTTCCCGATTTCTGCTTCCCGATGTCTGGCTAGCCTGCTCCGTTTTGTTGTCGCCGTCGCCGAGCTCGCCTCCACCCCGTCGAGTAGCCCTCTTGTCTTCCTCCTCTAAACGCCCTTTTCTGCCATGGTCGACCCTCTCCTTTCTTGCCGGTCATCTTTCAGATTAGGGCAAATCTTTCTTCATTTCTTCTCTTTCATTTTTGTTCCTGATTGCAGTGCTTAGCCTTTATTTTGTTTGATTTCGTTTCAGGATTTCATTTCAGGATTTTATTTTGTCCTTGCCGGTCATCTTTCAGGATTTCATTTTTGTTCCTGATTCCAGTTTTTTAATGTTATTGGTAATTATGTTTAAGTTCAAAAAAAATGAATTGTGCACCGCACAGCTGTTTTGCCAAACAGATTAAACAGCTTCTCTGTTTGAAACAGCTCTACAAAAGCTGTTCATCCAAACAGTTTCACAGATTCTGACACCACTCTGCAAAACAGCTGATTATTCCACCATTGCTTCTCATCACTGCTTCTGCAGTCGCTACAGCTGCGCCAAACAGACCCTAGAGCATACCTCCGCTTTTAGCGCATAAACCTATGTCTCAATTTTTATCTCAAAACAGAAACACATGTGCTCGCAATTCTTAAATTTTATTATATTTGAAAACGCTAGAAATATGGACGGTAAATAGAAACACAGAAGAAACACACGAATACGGGACCCTAAAATTAAGCTGAAGAAAGTAGGCCTTGCAAGCATCATTCTCACACAACAGGCTTATTAAGCATTGGCAGTTCGCAAACACAGGCAGTACTTATTAATGCTACGGATTAAAAGGGCGGCCGCCCTTAGTATTGCCGGGAGGACTGTAGAGGCAGAGATAAAGGCGGCCGTCCTTGCCGCAGGGCGCACTTCCGCAGCCGAGTGTTTCCGAAGCGCCCCACACGACTTGCAGGTAGGCTCTGCACGTATTCCTCAAAATTGAAGCGCACGTGTTCGTCCTGGCGTCGTAGTAGCGTCTCCCCTGGGTCCACCACTCCACAACTCTTGGTATCTCTGTCACTAAGTTGGCCACCATCGCGTTCATCCCATACGAAGTAGGGGGAGCTTCTTTGCCAAACTCGCAAGTGCCGGGCGGGCCGATTATCATATAACGCGCAAAACTGTCCGCATATTGGGCGAATGGCGGATCCCAGCGAAGCGGCTTCACACCCACCGCACTTCTGGCCTGATTGTGCGCTTTGGTGAAATCCCTTTCCATCCGTGCGGCCAGGGGGATCGGCAATGCGGTGATCGGGGTGATGCCGGCGGCCCAAATTACCAGGATTGCGGTGGCTACGCCTGGCCAGAGCATGCTGGGGAAACCCATGAACAACTACAAAGTTGTATATATGTGTAATTATATGTGTTTGTGTGTGTGTGTGTGTGTGTGTGAGAGAGAGAGAGAGAGAGAGGAATAAGGATGCCATCAGCTATATGCTGTATTTATACAGGTTCATGGATTGAAGGCCTTCCAGCCTCTTCTTGACCGTGGTCAACAAATGCGTGATTAGCCTGCCATTTGGCATGTGTTAAATTAAACTAATTTTTTTTCTCAAATAAATTGAAATGGTCCGCATGCATGATTCATTTAAACATTAATCCATGAGCATTTTAATACAAATCTTGTGGTAAATTTTATTTGTTTAGAAGAAAGAAATTGGGGGTTTGCAGCTGCTGCCGATGCGAGTTTGGGTGGCTCTAGGTCTACTCCACTGGGCCGGGGTGGCGAGTATCTGTTGAAGTCGGGACTCGTCACTCTCCCCGGGCCTGGGGCGAGTGCGAGCACGTTAGCTCGACTCACCCCCTGAATTGCATGTACATTTAACTTCATCATATAAATGTAAACGACGTCCGGTAACCACACATTATTTGAACTGCCCATACATTATGAAATGTATTCGACCCGATTAATTAGATCACCTAAATTTGGGTCGATGTTAATGACAACCCAGTAATGCTCATAATTAACATATTTGGCCCACATGATTATGAGTTCTAACAATCTCTCACTTTAGCCAACATATGTTAAGTTCTTAATTACGCATTACATGATAACTTTATGAGCACAAAAAATGTTGTCGTTACCAAAAACATTTCATCCAATTTGGTCCATGATTATACGCACAAATGATCAAAGAGATCTTCGCTATAATAATCGTAGCTAGACCCATCAATGATCACATATAAGTGGACAACCAATGACATAGATCAAATATGCACTTGTGGCATGGAAATTACATGTAATGTTATCTTGACATGCATATTTCCTACTGTTCTTACTTTAACTTTAGTGAGATCAAAACAATTAGATTCAATGTGCAATAATAAATACTTTATTATAGAGAACAATAATCATAAAAATGTCTCAAATAATTTCCCGAGTTCAACCCTTCGAAGAGACTAGACTGGAATGGTAAGTTTGGCCCGGGCATGTCAGAGCGACGAGTGGAGGGGATACCTCTTCACTTGCCCAGGGTGAGTAGGGGCGAGTAGGGCCACACTCGCCCCGGGCTCCAGGCTATTGGTTGGCAAGTGGGGCGAGCTGGCTTACACTCGGCCAAAGAATCAGGGCGAGTGGAGAGTCTCAGCTTCACCAGACACTCACCACCCGAGGCGAGCAGGAATAACCTTATCGGCTTGCCTAGTTGTGTTTTCCCAGGGAACCCTCTTTTGTCCTACCATTAATCACTTCAAACAGCGGGATTTTGCCGTTGACAGACAAATTTGAGCTGCATTTAGTAAAAACAAAATACGAGATTCCGCTATGCACAGACCATTCTTGAAAAACTATAAATAGACCCCAAGGACACCTTTGGAGAGGACATTTTCTTTGGCTTTTTTTCCTCTTGTTGATCATTGTTGGCTAGAGCTTCCACACTGTTTATCGTAGTTTTTGGGTGGACATTTTGATGCTCCACAATGTCTTCCAGGGTTCCCAATTCAGCATTGGCTAGGGAGGAGAAGCTCTTTTTGATCTTCCGAGTGTGTGTCGGGACCTCATCGCTGCAACTCAAGGGTCTGTTTCTTTGTTCTAAGTATCCGATCAAGCGTTCTAACTTGGTAGAAATAAGTGCAAGTTACCTCATCAGTCAGAACTCCTCCTTAAATCGTGGTTTTCAGGTTCAACACTACTGGTAGTGGAAGTTTGTTCGCCACAACTCCAATCACGTGATTTTTCACCCATTTTCGTGATTTTTCACGTTAAAAAATTGTTTGGTCATCCGTCTTTTTTCTCTATGACTGTTTACGCGCTCAACCGCTCTCAAGCTAAGACAGTCCAATCTAAACCGATCCAAGTGCCTCGAGTGAGCCGCGACAAGTAGAAATCAATATACAATTAGGATTTGTGAGACAAATAAGAAGTTAACGAGCTTCTTTTATGATAGATTTTAGGTTACATAAATCAATATTTATTCAACAAATATCTCATACTGCGGAGTGCGGACAAGCACTCGTCACCACCTCCAACTCCACTCCTCGGAAGTCGGGGGTGTGTTGCACAACACCGTGCAGTGCAACACATCCAACGGCTGCGGGTGCATCAGCACTCGCGCTGAGATGCGTGCGCGAGTGCTGATGCACTGGTAGCTGCTGGATGCTGCACTGCACAGTGCAGTACAGACCCCCCCCCGGTCGGGCCTCACTCTTGTCCGACTGAATCAGACTGAAAATATAAAATAAAAATTTTAAATACCCCCAGCCTCACTTTATTTCCAATCCCCCGATAACTATTCATGCACGACATCTTCCCTTCCTATATCCAGCGTCGCCCTAGATCCTGGAAGCCCGCACCACCTCTCGTGTTTTCTCTCCCTGCTCGACGCAAGTCCCCTACTCCCCTGCAACAGCCCGTCGAGAGCCCTCCAGAAGCCATCGCCACTACCTCCGGCTTCCCCCTGCTCGACGGCTTCCCCCGGTCGGGCCTCACTCTGGTCCGACTGAATCAGACTGAAAATCTAAAATAAAAATTTTAAATACCCCCAGCCTCACTTTATTTCCAATCCCCCGATAACTATTCCCGCACGGCATCTTCCCTTCCTATATCCAGCACCGCCCTAGATCCCGGATGCCCGCACCACCTCTCGCGTTTTCTCTCCCTGCTCGACGCAAGTCCCCGACGTCCCCGCAACAGCCCGTCGTGCGCCCTCCAGAAGCCACCGCCACTGCCTCCGGCTTCCCCCTGCTCGACGACGTCTCCTCCAGTCGCCGCACCCTCCAGCCCGCCTTATTCCCCGACGGACCTTCCGGAGCATCCTCCAGATCTGGACGCCGCAGTGTTCTTGTTTCCATCCAGATTTGTGGTTGTCTTTCACGACGACTCCGGCAAACTCACGACCTCTCTTGCTCCTTCCTCAGGCCGATTCCATGAGCCTTTCTTCATAAATTCCTCTTACCTTTTGGCCTTATCTTAATTTAAGTGTTTGCCCGTTGGTTTCATCTGTTAAGTATTTCAGATAATCGGAATTCTAAAACTCGTGTTGATTTGTTATTCACAGTTTAGTGAATTGGCTATGCATCTGCTATGTGTTTTAATATGCTGCTAATGTACAAGCAGATAACTTTGATTAATCTAAAGGGAGGTTATGTGCATGAATCACATACACTCATCCCACATACTCCAATCTATGTCCCCTGCTTCATGTTCGATTAAGAATATATTTATTTGCTATTTGTTTTTTTTCATTAGAACCCATTGAAATTTCATTGAATTTGAGTTTGTGCACACATTTTCTTTAGGACTTATTGGATCTTGAATCACAGGGTTTCATGTTTAGAGTTTTGCTCTTGTTCTTTGATTGCTACTATATTTGCCACATATTTCACTTAGGTTTTGATTCTACTCTTCATTTATTGAATGAGATTAAGGGGTTCAATCTCATTTAGATGTTAATATTATTAAGATGCCAATATTATTAAAGTTGAAGTTATCCATGAATACTCTATGGCTTTGTTCGTTAAGTGGGAATTGGGCCTTTGGAATTGGTATTCATTTATCAATTCCAATTTTAAGTGTTCGTTATGTCAAAAGAATCCGTGGGAATCGGAAATGATGATAAATCGGATGGGAATTGGATATGAAACACATCCCGCAACATCATTTCCGACCTCGCTAGGTCAGAAATCGCGATTCCGATCCCGCTCCTGTTCCTTCTCCCGTCGCTGGATCTTGCTGCCGCTCGTGCTCCCGTCGTCGGATCCCGCTGCCATTCCTGCTCTCGTCGCTGGATCTCGTTGCCGCTCGTGCTCCCGTCGCCGCATCCCGCGGCCGCTCCTGCTCTCGTCGCCGCTCGTCCTCCGGCTGGTAACTTCTTCTTTTGGTTGTTAATTAATTGCTATTAATTGCTGGCTTCTTCTTAATTTCTGGTTGTAAATTAATTGTTGGATTCTGGTTGTTAATTGCTGGATTGTGGATGGTTAATTTCTTCTTCTAAATTCATGATGGTTACTTTCTGTTTTGGGTTGATGTTGTTTTTTTAAAAAAAATTTGTCGATTTTAATGTTATCAAATTAAAATTTCAATTCCAACCGTTGAAATCAGACATACAGCCAAACATCGGAATTATCAATTCCAATACCGATGACAGAATTCCTACATTTAGCCGAACAGCAGAATTGGAATTGACTTCAATTCCACTTCCTGCATCTCAATTCCCGCTTAACGAACGGAGCCTATGTTTACTTCAATGTTATTATTATATAAATCCACTTAAACAATCCCAGTTATTCTTGTAAATTTGTATGCAAATTGCAATCTGAATTTGGCCTCACTTCGGCCCACTGGTTTTGACTGAAAATCAAATAAAAAAATTGGGGGTTGGTCGATTTCTCCGAAGCAACTCTCGTCGGAGCATTTGTGTTTAGGATTCAATGCTTGGCTGAAGGTTCAACCTTTTGTTAGTGATGTTTAGGGTTCAGTACTTAGTGTTCAATTTCACTTCCTGTTACTTTTATCATCCAAAACTCATAATCCACCACCCCATTTTGATCTAAGCTAAGCATTAAATTGCTCATGTGCATGCTTGTGCTGCTACTTTTTGGTATTTGTTGGAAGTATTTGAACTGATCCTTGTTCTGCAGTATTGCTTTTATTGACATTATCTAGACCGATGATTTTTGATGAGTAAGTTTTCTGATAATTTTATCTTAAATTGTGGTTTGATCAACACTATGTCTTTTTGGAATAGAACATTATATACTTGTTTAAATTTTTTTCATATATTATTTGGGTACAAATATAATTTCAGGGCCTGTGAATATCAAAAGGCTAGTAATAGTCAAAACAGGTCTGTGAATGTTAACGCCCAAATAAAATGCATTGTTGTTCTTACTCGGTTTTTCTATGGTATACATTATGTAAGAATTCTCCAAATTTACAATTCTTTGTGTGCAGGCCCTCTCAAATTTAAAGTTAAAGCCTATGATGGCACTTTGCCCGCCTTAATTTCTAGTCCTTGTTCCTGGACAAATATTTATGATTAACACATTTGTCTTCTTCTTATGGTTGCTCAGTTACTTAGGGCAGATTATCGAGAGCAATAATATTTTTGTGAACATTTTTTTCTCATTCTAGGGTACTTTCCTCGTCTAAATTACTGTATTTTTAAGTACTAGTGATTACTTTCCTCTCGCCACTGACTTTGTTGTTATCCATTCCAGTTTGTCCGCCTGTTAGTCATCATCGCCAATGAACGGTATTGATCTTGTGCTGTGGAACATTGCGAAAACGCAACGATCGGAGAAGACCCTTGTCCGTCACTGCCCTAAAATTTTGTCGGAATCGATTCTGACCCAAATGTCGTCATTCTATTCGTCAGCATTTGACCGCCCCACTAGTGAGTCGTGTGTTTGTGGCAAGCAATCCGACATGTTGAACAAGATTCAGGAGGATTGGATCAAGATCCAACCGAAAGTGATCGAGGATGGCATGCGACCTCCTATCTGAATCGATCTACATGTGCCACTGTGGAGCAATCGTTCGGACCTGAACGGGTATCTGCTGAAACCGTTGTTCGTGATCGATCTGGAACGGCAGTACGGTGTCAACGTGACAGCGGGTGCATGCCCGTCTTGCAACAAAGTAGGCTTTCTTTCCCGCAAGCAATTCAATACCCCGTGAATCATCGATTGCATCTACGCCACCGCACTTGCTCTTTGTGCTCGATACGTGTGCAAGAAGTCGAAGAGCTCAGGCGGCTGTGGTGCCACATTCCATGTCATGGATGAGGCCAAAACCGAGAAGTTGATCACGACGCCCATCATCCTTAACTATCCCTTGCAGTTGTTTGAACAGAGCACACACGACGTCGGTTTTGTTCAAATGGCATAAGACTTGTACACGCCCCGTTCCGGCAGTGCTAATACCGCCAAGGTGATTCGTTGTGCCCGAACGACTTGATACATGCGTCAAGCCGCGTTATATCGTGGTCAGGTGTCGTGGTATTTGGAAATGCTCGCTCGGGATGCCGCACTCGGGCAATCGTCGTCGCCTCAGGATCCAATAGTGTTTCTTGATTTTTCGTCATTCTTTCAGCATTGCAATGAGTACAATGGCACTCTCGGTCCAGTAGAATCTACGTCGACTGGCCTGGTCAACGACTGCATTGCTCACCAACTCCCGTTTTTCAACCGAATGGAAGGCGCCATCACCCGGACTAATTGTAACGTCCTGAATCGCTCTAGGCCCCTAGAGTGTGTGTTTTGAGTCAGGAGGGTTGACTTGAGTCCTGAGAGTGCAGGGAATTGGACTGCACTTGTGGAGAAGTGGAGAATCAGTGTAAAAAGGAAGTGACACGGGTAGGGACACGGCCGTGTGCCTACCCGTGTGCGTCGAGTTGAGCTCGACGACCCGTGTCGAGATCGTCGAGCTGTGTCGACACCAAGGGACACGGGTAGGGACACGGCCGTGTGCCTATCCGTGTGCGTCGAGTTGGGCTCGACGACCCGTGTCGAGACTGTCGAGCTGTGTCGACACCAAGTGACACGGGTAGGGACACGGCCGTGTGCCTACCCGTGTGCGTCGAGTTGAGCTCGACGACCCGTGTCGAGATCGTCGAGCTGTGTCGACACCAAGTGACACGGGTAGTGACACGGCCGTGTCCCTACCCGTGTGCGTCGAGTTGAGCTCGACGAGAAGTGTCGAGATGCAACCCGAGAAGTACACGGCCAAGGACACGGCCAAGCACACGGCCGTGTCATAGGGACACGGGTCGGGACACGGGCGTGTCCCTACCCGTGTCAAGTATTGAACCGACATGGAAACTGTCGTTGCCGCTTCGCCAGGCAGGACACGGGTAAGGACACGGCCGTGTCCCTACCCGTGTCACATTTTATATATAAGGGGGGAGAGAAAACTCTAGCCGTTTTCATTCTCTTTTCATCCCCTATTTCCAGTGAGAACTCCTGTGAGAGGGAAAACTGCAGGAGCAAGTCCTACCGAAGGAGATCCGCCATCGCCGAGAAAGAGAAGATGCCGCCAAGGAGAACTACGAGATCCAAGGCTAGAAATGGTGGTATCGCTGGAGCCAATGTGAGTTTCCTACCCTCTCCCTTGGTGCTAGATCTATAGTTATTTTCCTAGGCGAGACATCGACTCAAGAGAGTCTTGATGGTGAGGAGGAGTTTTCTAGGAAAGGTCATGCCAAGACTTGTGTCTTAGGTTTTAGATCTCTTCAACCACGCCCCTTTTCAATGGATGATAAGGGATGGTTTCGTGAAGGGTTTTGGCCTCTTGAGGGTGAATAAGGGAGGAGGTTTTCTGGAATGATTTTGGAAGATCACCTTGAGGAGGAAGATGAACCGATGCCGTTCATTCCGCCTTAAGATGCGTGCAGAATCTGTATTCTGCGCGCAGCGAACTTTGTGACCATTTTTAAGTGTGTTATGGTCAGATCTGGGCTTTTGACTAAACACGAAAGTTGAAGCCCTTGAAAATACCTTTCCAACGAGTAGTTGCACGACTTCTGGCGAAGTCTGTAGCCACGGGAAAATCCAACGAAAATGGTGTTTAATAAATCCTGCATGCAGAAACTGTGTTATGTACGCAGCGGACTTCAAGTCTGATTTCAAATAGGATAATGTCAAATCTGGGTTGAGCCCTGAATATGAAAGATGTAGTCCATGGAAATACCTTTCCATCGAGGGGTTACACGACTTCACCGGATTCCTGTAGCCTCGGGAATCTCCGGTCGAAGTTGCTGACCAGATTCAACCTGCGCCTAAATTCTGGGCTTAATGGAAAAAAATGGATTTTTGTTTCGGTGAAATTATTAATGCAAGATACTTGCCTTGGATGAACCCTTATGATTAATCATTTGTTGTGTGATTGAAGTATCTTATTAACCATATTTCATATTACCAAATTGTGAAACAAACTTGTTTAAAAGAATTGAACTGGTAGGAATTGAAAGATTGAATATGGTGCACTTCATGTTTAAGTTATGATATTACTAAAAAGGGAAGATGTGATAGATCTTATATGCGCATTACGTTATTTTACATTGTCATCATTTGGGAAGTCATATAGATGAATAGATCATGGCCATGGATATGTTTGATTAATGAAATGAGTCTAGTGGACCAATACTTAGAGCGTTGTCTCCCTACGGGTAGTATTGTGAAGGGATGTAAGTGCGGGGTTGACCGCCACTTGTTTTGGTTGTGTTGAGATAAGGTGCGGATGGATGGTTGGGCTGTGCCCTCGTGTTTACTTCCGAGGCCCCTTCCATGTTGTGTTGATATGGTGTTTGCATGTGGTGTGAGTCGACACGCGGTGTCGTAATCCCGGGTTAAGGATAGTGTGGCAGGTCTACGGGCTCGCCAGTCGTCACACCGACGGGAGTTGGCAGTTAGACTTGGTTGGTTTGGGCTGTGTCCTCGGTGTTCACGTCCTGAGGCCCCTCCGACCATGTGGACGGTTGGGCTGTGTCCTCGTGCTTTCTTCCGAGGCCCCTTCCGGGTCACGCAAGGCCAGTTCGGGCTGTGTTCTTGGTGCACATCTACCCAAGACCCCGCTGGGCCATAGTACGCATGGGCTCCGCTGTTGTGTTCTTAGCGTTGAGGCGTACGGAGGCCTAGGTGAAGTAGTGTGATACCCGCCTAGTAGTAGAAGTGCCCGTTCTACTGTCACCGCCTGGCCACGGCGGCTGATGCCTGAGAGGTTAGCTACCTGCTCGAAAAGTGGGAACTATAGTCTGTGTCGACATAGCAATTGCATGGGTGTGCATGGGTGAGTCATTGCATAGCATTCATAGCATTTCATATCATTGCACAACAAGATCCTCATCGTATAAGTTTGTATGGGCACTCTTATACGATGAGTTACTTTATGTAACCCGATCCTTAACTTATAAGTTTGTATGGGCATTCTTATAAGTTAAGTTACTTTCCTGCTGTAGCTTTCTTACACTTGTTATTATACCTTGATGGCTCTTGTAGAATTGTTAGTTTACATATTGATAACTTTTGTAGAACTGCTAGTTATACATTGATACTCATGTACCTTGTCACCTGATTGTACTTTTATACTTACTGATATATACTTTACCCTTGTTTCTCTTTCTCCGCCCGGTGCCGAGGAGTCGCCGGGGGAGCGGATGTGAAACCACTTAGTCGTTTCGACTAACGGTTGCTACGTCTTCCTTTTTAGGAGGTCACGCCGCAGGTAGAGCAGCCGCAGACTACGCCGCAGGACAGCCAGGCCAGGACGACAGGGCCTGATGTGACGGTGCCGTCGATACCGTCTGTTACTGATGTTAGTGTTTTGCTTACTCTGATGTAGCCCGTTTGGGCAATGATTAGCTGTACTCTGATATATTGTGGAAGCATGTTTTAGCTTCTCATTTTTGATGTATTTGGACTTTATAACTAGTGTGGATTTGACTTCTCTTGCTTATTTATTGGTTAGGTTGGCATGAATTATTGATATTGTTGTAGCCGGCGGAATAGGCGTCTTGTGGTACAGGTTGGCCCGTGTGCTAATGCTACCGCAAGGCGGCTGTTCTGGGCATAAGACTCCCTCTTCGTGCCGTGTTTTGGGATCCGGGTGGAGGGGGTCTTACAAATGGTATCAGTTTGCCACGATCCTCAACTAAGAAGTCATTCAACAATGGTGCCACCCCCGTTTGGTTAGTCAGTTTGGGGACAAACTGACTTAGCGGAAGCAGTGGTGTGCCCATATGTAATTCACATTAAGTTTGTCCAACTTTGACCTTAAGTTTAGCCAACCTGACCACAAATTTGTCGTGTATGTGTAGGTTCCACTGCATGTTGAGCCGATGGGGGGTACTCCTACGCCTCCCATACCCACTCAGTTCGAACAGTCTGAGTTGGGGCAGACGCTCACCGCCATTCTTGATGCTTTTAAGGCACAGCAGGCTCCGGTGCAACAACAGGCCCCGAGTTCCAACTGGCTGAGCACCTTCCGGGCTCTCTCCCCTCCCGTCTACCTTGGGACGGAGTCAGCTGTACGTACAGAGGAATGGCTAGACACGATACAGGAGTTATTGGCTGGTATCCGTTGCCCAGCCAACATGGCAGTGACATTGGCAGTGTCTGTCTTGGACTTACATGCGAAGAGGTGGTGGAAGTCCCTCATGGGCTCTACCTTCCAAGGCCGGATCTACACAGAGATAAGTTGGAGTGAATTCTCGGGTGTTTTCTTGGAGCACTTTATCCCTACATCGGCCCGAGATGAGCTTGAGCAGAGGTTCCTTCTACTAAAGCAGGGATCAAAGTCGGTTACAGAATACCAGCGGGAATTCCAGCATCTCGCAAGGTTTGCAGATTCTTATGAGTTGGATGACAGAGGTTATGCCAAGCGCTTCTATAAAGGGCTGCGAGATCCCCTAAGGCAGTCCCTTTTGTTTATAGCGGACGGTAGCTTGGCGGAGATCATTGATATGGCGAAAAGATTGGAGGCGGACCACCTGGGATGTAGTAAGAGGCCTGCAGAGGACGTGATGGAAGCCGGCCCAAGTAATAGAAGGAGACGGGACTTCAGAGGAGGAAGAGGTTATCAAAGAGGTGGCGGGCGTGTCCACCGAAACTATAGGGTGGAGCATCCAGTTCCGCAGCCGCCTGCGTTGCCTTCACCCCCACAGCATCAGCGATTTCAACAACCTGAAGGGCGTCGTGGTCTGGTGTGCTTCGAATGCAACCAGCCGGGCCACATCCGGCGTTTTTGCCCGCAGCTATATGGGAACGCCCCTCCTGCTCTCCCTCCTGCTCTCCCTCCTGCTCTCCCTCCAGCAGCTCCACGAGGGCGGGGATATATGCGCGGTCGAGGACGAGGACCGCCAAGAGGAAACCCCGGACCGGTCCGGGATCAGGTGTACGCGCTTGACATGGCGCAGGAACGGAACCCACAAGATGTGATTGCAGGTATGATTTAATTAATTTACATGTTTGCATGGTCTAACTTGAACTGATTAGAACCTACTAGCCACTAGCAATAAGTTTTGGTTGTTGGTACTTAGGCACCGTGATTATTGGCGGGAAGACAGCCTATGCGCTGTTCGATACCGGTGCCTCACACTCCTTTGTGTCCGAGGATTTCATAAAAGACATGGGGGATGTACAGTACTTCACTGGCATAGCCCGACGTGTACGCCTTCCGGACGGCTCGGAGATGATCGCGACCGCCAAGTGCGAGTTGGAGTTATTTATTGATGGGAAGGCCTTTGATACGCCGGCCACGGTTCTGAGAATGCCGGAGTTTGACATCATTTTGGGCATGGCATGGCTGGACTGGCACTTCGCGAGGATCGACTGCGCGGAGAAGCGGATCTATTTGAGGCATGGAGACTCTGACGTCATCTTCCAAGGTATTGGCCTCGCGCCACGTATGATATTATCTTCTATTCAGGATGTAAAGGCTCACATGAAGGGGGATGAGGTCTTCATGATCTGGTTCGAGTTGAAGGAAGCAGCGTTGGAATTAAAGGATGTACGGGTAGTGCGGGATTTTCCTGAGGTATTTCCTGAGAAGCTACCAGGATTACCTCCGCATAGAGAGGTTGACTTCCAGATCAATCTAGTACCAGGTGCCAAGCCTGTGTCCAAGGCTCCGTACAGAATGGCTCCGAAAGAACTCGCGGAGTTTAGAGTTCAATTGCAAGAACTGGTGGATTCAGGGTTCGTTCGCCCCAGTTCATCACCATGGGGAGCCCCTGTGCTGTTCGTGAAGAAGAAGGATGGAACACTGCGATTGTGCATAGATTATCGGGAACTCAATCGGTTGACGGTGCGGAACACTTATCCACTACCGCGGATCGATGAGTTGTTCGACCAACTAGTGGGGGCACATTGGTTTTCTAAATTGGATTTGCGCTCCGGATACTATCAGTTGAGGATACATGAGGGGGATATTCAGAAAACAGCATTCAGTTCTAGATATGGTTTGTATGAGTTCACAGTAATGCCGTTTGGGCTCACAAATGCCCCTTCGGCCTTCATGAGTTTGATGAACAAGGTGTTTGAACCATATCTGGACATCTTCGTCATTGTTTTCATCGACGACATCTTGGTCTACTCAAAGACGGAGGAGGAGCATGTCGAGCACCTGACCTTGGTTTTGAAAAAATTGAAGGAGCACGCCTTGTATGCCAAGTTTAGCAAATGTGAATTCTGGCTTAAGGAGGTTGCCTTCTTGGGACATGTGATCAGTGGAGCAGGATTGGCTGTGGATCCAGCTAAGGTGCGGGCCGTGAAGGAGTGGTCGCCCTTGAAGTCGGCGGCTGATGTACGAAGCTTTCTTGGACTTGCTGGCTACTACCGCAAGTTCGTGAAAGGATTTTCCAAGATTGCCCTTCCTCTTACCTCCTTGACGAAGAAGGGTGTGCCATTTGAGTGGACACCTCAATGTGAAGAGGCATTTCAAGAATTGAAAGATAGGCTTACCTCCGCCCCCATCCTTGCACTTCCGTCTGGGAAGGAAGGATTCCAAGTTTACACGGACGCATCATATCAAGGGATGGGAGCGGTGCTGATGCAGCACGGGCATGTGATCGCTTATGCTTCAAGGCAGTTAAAGAAACATGAGATCAATTACCCGGTTCATGATTTGGAGTTGGGAGCAGTGGTGTTCGCTTTGAAAGTCTGGAGGCATTATTTATATGGCGTGCACTGCGAGATCTTTTCCGATCACAAAAACTTGAAGTATGTTCACACTCAGAAGGAGTTGAACCTGAGACAACGGCGGTGGTTGGAATTTCTATGCGACTATGAGTTCACCATGAACTACCACCCTGGGAAAGCGAACTCGGTAGCCGATGCCTTGAGTAGGAAAGTGCCAGGCTCTAGCCCGGAGTCTCGGCTGATGAGCATGGAGTTGGCTCGGATGATCGAGGAGATGGAAATTACTCTAGTATTCAAGGACCCTTCGGCAGAGTATGCGGAGTATTTGGCCAACATGAGCATAGTTTGTGATATCTGAGACCGGATTCGGGTGGAGCAAGGAATGGATGCGGCCTTAGCCACGGCAATCAAGGCAATTGAAGATGGGACCACTGATGAGTACACACTCAAAGACGGCCTTGTTTATTTTCGTGGCCGACTCTATATTCCCAAGGGCGGCAAAATTCGGGAGGATATCTTGAGAGAGGCACATTCCTCTCAATATTCAGTGCACCCTGGTATTGCTAAGATGTACGCCGGATTGCGGAAGACCATGTGTTGGCCGGGAATGAAGAAGGATGTTCGCTACTATGTTACACATTGCGAAGCTTGTCAAAGAGTGAAGGCTGAATGCAGGAGTCCCGGTGGTTTGTTGCAGTCATTGCCCATCCCCGAATGGAAGTTCGAGGATATCTCCATGGACTTTGTTCATGGGTTACCTCGTTCCCGCTCCGGGAATGATTCAGTATGGGTTATTGTGGATCGACTGACAAAGGTGGCCCGGTTCATTCCAATGAAGAAGGAAGCACACGTGGATGTTTTGGTACGCCTTTTTGTGGAGCAATTTGTACGGTATCATGGCGTGCCCAAGACAATTGTTTCGGATCGGGATGGCCGGTTTACATCCAATGAGTGGAAAGCGGTACAGGCATATTTGGGCTCACGCCTAACCTTTAGTACCGCATTTCATCCTCAGACGGACGGGCAGTCAGAGCGGACCATCAGAACACTGGAGGATTTATTGAGGTTATGTGTGTTGGACAGAGGAGAGCCATGGGAAAGGCTCTTGCCCCAGGTGGAATTCTCCTACAACAATAGTCATCAAGCGAGCATCGGTATGGCGCCCCATGAAGCCCTTTACGGAAGAAGGTGCAGGACTCCCTTGTCTTGGGTGCAAGATGAAGATCCAAAGGCATTGGGGAACGAATACATAGTTGATACTGATGCGGCGGTCAGATTGATACGGGATCGCATGTTGGAGGCTCAAAGTAGACAGGCGAAATATTACAATAAAAAGCACCAGATGGTGGAGTTCCAAGTGGGCGAAAAAGTGTTCCTTAAGATTCGGCCGATGCATGGAGTGTCGCGGGTGCGTGGAGTGAAAAAGCTCAGCCCAAGGTATGTTGGGCCTTATACTATATTGGAAAGGATCGGCCCGTTGGCCTATCGGTTGGAGTTACCACCAGAACTAGAAAATCTCCACGACGTGTTCCATGTGTCGTCGCTTCGAAAAGCACTGTTGCGGCCCGACCAGTATATTCCCACTACTGATGGTGCAGTGGCATCAGATAGGTCTGTGCGACTAGAGCCGGTGCGGATTGTTGACAGCGAGACAAGGACTTTGCGCCGCAAAAGTGTTCCCTTAGTAAAGGTGTTATGGTTGAATCATGGGAAGGAGGAGTACACATGGGAGCCATTAGATTTAATGCAGCAACGCTACCCGGAGTTGTTTGCTCAAGGTAATTTTTATTTAAAAGCAATTGTTAAATTTCCTGTCATGCTTTCCTCCCCACAGCCTAAGCCTGATTTCGGGGATGAAATCTTTTATTTTGTTTATAGGATTTGTAACGTCCCGAATCGCTCTAGGCCCCTAGAGTGTGTGTTTTGAGTCAGGAGGGTTGACTTGAGTCCTGAGAGTGCAGGGAATTGGACTGCACTTGTGGAGAAGTGGAGAATCAGTGTAAAAAGGAAGTGACACGGGTAGGGACACGGCCGTGTGCCTACCCGTGTGCGTCGAGTTGAGCTCGACGACCCGTGTCGAGATCGTCGAGCTGTGTCGACACCAAGGGACACGGGTAGGGACACGGCCGTGTGCCTACCCGTGTGCGTCGAGTTGGGCTCGACGACCCGTGTCGAGACTGTCGAGCTGTGTCGACACCAAGTGACACGGGTAGGGACACGGCCG
This sequence comes from Platanthera guangdongensis, assembly GCA_039583875.1. Lineage (NCBI taxonomy): Eukaryota > Viridiplantae > Streptophyta > Magnoliopsida > Asparagales > Orchidaceae > Platanthera > Platanthera guangdongensis. The sequence goes on from CM077154.1 coordinate 146,667,093, forward strand.
TGTGCCTACCCGTGTGCGTCGAGTTGAGCTCGACGAACCGTGTCGAGATCGTCGAGCTGTGTCGACACCAAGTGACACGGGTAGTGACACGGCCGTGTCCCTACCCGTGTGCGTCGAGTTGAGCTCGACGAGAAGTGTCGAGATGCAACTCGAGAAGTACACGGCCAAGGACACGACCAAGCACACGGCCGTGTCATAGGGACATGGGTCGGGACACGGGCGTGTCCCTACCCGTGTCAAGTATTGAACCGACATGGAAACTGTCATTGCCGCTTCGCCAGGCAGGACACGGGTAAGGACACGGCCGTGTCCCTACCCGTGTCACATTTTATATATAAGGGGGGAGAGAAAACCCTAGCCGTTTTCATTCTCTTTTCATCCCCTATTTCCAGTGAGAACTCCCGTGAGAGGGAAAACTGCAGGAGCAAGTCCTACCGAAGGAGATCCGCCATCGCCGAGAAAGAGAAGATGCCGCCAAGGAGAACTACGAGATCCATGGCTAGAAATGGTGGTACCGCTGGAGCCAATGTGAGTTTCCTACCCTCTCCCTTGGTGCTAGATCTATAGTTATTTTCCTAGGCGAGACATCGACTCAAGAGAGTCTTGATGGTGAGGAGGAGTTTTCTAGGAAAGGTCATGCCAAGACTTGTGTCTTAGGTTTTAGATCTCTTCAACCACGCCCCTTTTCAATGGATGATAAGGGATGGTTTCGTGAAGGGTTTTGGCCTCTTGAGGGTGAATAAGGGAGGAGGTTTTCTGGAATGATTTTGGAAGATCGCCTTGAGGAGGAAGATGAACCGATGCCGTTCATTCCGCCTTAAGATGCGTGCAGAATCTGTATTCTGCGCGCATCGAACTTTGTGACCATTTTTAAGTGTGTTATGTTCAGATCTGGGCTTTTGACTAAACACGAAAGTTGAAGCCCTTGAAAATACCTTTCCAACGAGTGGTTGCACGACTTCTGGCGAAGTCTGTAGCCACGGGAAAATCCAACGAAAATGGTGTTTAATAAATCCTGCATGCAGAAACTGTGTTCTGTACGCAGCGGACTTCAAGTCCGATTTCAAATAGGATAATGTCAAATCTGGGTTGAGCCCTGAATATGAAAGATGTAGTCCATGGAAATACCTTTCCATCGAGGGGTTACACGACTTCACCGGATTCCTGTAGCCTCGGGAATCTCCGGTCGAAGTTGCTGACCAGATTCAACCTGCGCCTAAATTCTGGGCTTAATGGAAAAAAAAATGGATTTTTGTTTCGGTGAAATTATTAATGCAAGATACTTGCCTTGGATGAACCCTTATGATTAATCATTTGTTGTGTGATTGAAGTATCTTATTAACCATATTTCATATTACCAAATTGTGAAACAAACTTGTTTAAAAGAATTGAACTGGTAGGAATTGAAAGATTGAATATGGTGCACTTCATGTTTAAGTTATGATATTACTAAAAAGGGAAGATGTGATAGATCTTATATGCGCATTACGTTATTTTACATTGTCATCATTTGGGAAGTCATATAGATGAATAGATCATGGCCATGGATATGTTTGATTAATGAAATGAGTCTAGTGGACCAATACTTAGAGCGTTGTCTCCCTACGGGTAGTATTGTGAAGGGATGTAAGTGCGGGGTTGACCGCCACTTGTTTTGGTTGTGTTGAGATAAGGTGCGGATGGATGGTTGGGATGTGCCCTCGTGTTTACTTCCGAGGCCCCTTCCATGTTGTGTTGATATGGTGTTTGCATGTGGTGTGAGTCGACACGCGGTGTCGTAATCCCGGGTTAAGGATAGTGTGGCAGGTCTACGGGCTCGCCAGTCGTCACACCGACGGGAGTTGGCAGTTAGACTTGGTTGGTTTGGGCTGTGTCCTCGGTGTTCACGTCCCGAGGCCCCTCTGACCATGTGGACGGTTGGGCTGTGTCCTCGTGCTTTCTTCCGAGGCCCCTTCCGGGTCACGCAAGGCCAGTTCGGGCTGTGTTCTTGGTGCACATCTACCCAAGACCCCGCTGGGCCATAGTATGCATGGGCTCCGCTGTTGTGTTCTTAGCGTTGAGGCGTACGGAGGCCTAGGTGAAGTAGTGTGATACCCGCCTAGTAGTAGAAGTGCCTGTTCTACTGTCACCGCCTGGCCACGGCGGCTGATGCCTGAGAGGTTAGCTACCTGCTCGAAAAGTGGGAACTATAGTCTGTGTCGACATAGCAATTGCATGGGTGTGCATGGGTGAGTCATTGCATAGCATTCATAGCATTTCATATCATTGCACAACAAGATCCTCATCGTATAAGTTTGTATGGGCACTCTTATACGATGAGTTACTTTATGTAACCCGATCCTTAACTTATAAGTTTGTATGGGCATTCTTATAAGTTAAGTTACTTTCCTGCTGTAGCTTTCTTACACTTGTTATTATACCTTGATGGCTCTTGTAGAATTGTTAGTTTACATATTGATAACTTTTGTAGAACTGCTAGTTATACATTGATACTCATGTACCTTGTCACCTGATTGTACTTTTATACTTACTGATATATACTTTACCCTTGTTTCTCTTTCTCCGCCCGGTGCCGAGGAGTCGCCGGGGGAGCGGATGTGAAACCACTTAGTCGTTTCGACTAACGGTTGCTACGTCTTCCTTTTTAGGAGGTCACGCCGCAGGTAGAGCAGCCGCAGACTACGCCGCAGGACAGCCAGGCCAGGACGACAGGGCCTGATGTGACGGTGCCGTCGATACCGTCTGTTACTGATGTTAGTGTTTTGCTTACTCTGATGTAGCCCGTTTGGGCAATGATTAGCTGTACTCTGATATATTGTGGAAGCATGTTTTAGCTTCTCATTTTTGATGTATTTGGACTTTATAACTAGTGTGGATTTGACTTCTCTTGCTTATTTATTGGTTAGGTTGGCATGAATTATTGATATTGTTGTAGCCGGCGGAATAGGCGTCTTGTGGTACAGGTTAGCCCGTGTGCTAATGCTACCGCAAGGCGGCTGTTCCGGGCATAAGACTCCCTCTTCGTGCCGTGTTTTGGGATCCGGGTGGAGGGGGTCTTACAAATGGTATCAGTTTGCCACGATCCTCAACTAAGAAGTCATTCAACAATGGTGCCACCCCCGTTTGGTTAGTCAGTTTGGGGACAAACTGACTTAGCGGAAGCAGTGGTGTGCCCATATGTAATTCACATTAAGTTTGTCCAACTTTGACCTTAAGTTTAGCCAACCTGACCACAAATTTGTCGTGTATGTGTAGGTTCCACTGCATGTTGAGCCGATGGGGGGTACTCATACGCCTCCCATACCCACTCAGTTTGAACAGTCTGAGTTGGGGCAGACGCTCACCGCCATTCTTGATGCTTTTAAGGCACAGCAGGCTCCGGTGCAACAACAGGCCCCGAGTTCCAACTGGCTGAGCACCTTCCGGGCTCTCTCCCCTCCCGTCTACCTTGGGACGGAGTCAGCTGTACGTACAGAGGAATGGCTAGACACGATACAGGAGTTGTTGGCTGGTATCCGTTGCCCAGCCAACATGGCAGTGACATTGGCAGTGTCTGTCTTGGACTTACATGCGAAGAGGTGGTGGAAGTCCCTCATGGGCTCTACCTTCCAAGGTCGGATCTACACAGAGATAAGTTGGAGTGAATTCTCGGGTGTTTTCTTGGAGCACTTTATCCCTACATCGGCCCGAGATGAGCTTGAGCAGAGGTTCCTTCTACTAAAGCAGGGATCAAAGTCGGTTACAGAATACCAGCGGGAATTCCAGCATCTCGCAAGGTTTGCAGATTCTTATGAGTTGGATGACAGAGGTTATGCCAAGCGCTTCTATAAAGGGCTGCGAGATCCCCTAAGGCAGTCCCTTTTGTTTATAGCGGACGGTAGCTTGGCGGAGATCATTGATATGGCGAAAAGATTGGAGGCGGACCACCTGGGATGTAGTAAGAGGCCTGCAGAGGACGTGATGGAAGCCGGCCCAAGTAATAGAAGGAGACGGGACTTCAGAGGAGGAAGAGGTTATCAAAGAGGTGGCGGGCGTGTCCACCGAAACTATAGGGTGGAGCATCCAGTTCCGCAGCCGCCTGCGTTGCCTCCACCCCCACAGCATCAGCGATTTCAACAACCTGAAGGGCGTCGTGGTCTGGTGTGCTTCGAATGCAACCAGCCGGGCCACATCCGGCGTTTTTGCCCGCAGCTATATGGGAACGCCCCTCCTGCTCTCCCTCCTGCTCTCCCTCCTGCTCTCCCTCCAGCAGCTCCACGAGGGCGGGGATATATGCGCGGTCGAGGACGAGGACCGCCAAGAGGAAACCCCGGACCGGTCCGGGATCAGGTGTACGCGCTTGACATGGCGCAGGAACGGAACCCACAAGATGTGATTGCAGGTATGATTTAATTAATTTACATATTTGCATGGTCTAACTTGAACTGATTAGAACCTACTAGCCACTAGCAATAAGTTTTGGTTGTTGGTACTTAGGCACCGTGATTATTGGCGGGAAGATAGCCTATGCGCTGTTCGATACCGGTGCCTCACACTCCTTTGTGTCCGAGGATTTCATAAAAGACATGGGGATGTACAGTACTTCACTGGCATAGCCCGACGTGTACGCCTTCCGGACGGCCCGGAGATGATCGCGACCGCCAAGTGCGAGTTGGAGTTATTTATTGATGGGAAGGCCTTTGATACGCCGGCCACGGTTCTGAGAATGCCGGAGTTTGACATCATTTTGGGCATGGCATGGCTGGACTGGCACTTCGCGAGGATCGACTGCGCGGAGAAGCGGATCTATTTGAGGCATGGAGACTCTGACGTCATCTTCCAAGGTATTGGCCTCGCGCCACGTATGATATTATCTTCTATTCAGGCTGTAAAGGCTCACATGAAGGGGGATGAGGTCTTCATGATCTGGTTCGAGTTGAAGGAAGCAGCGTTGGAATTAAAGGATGTACGGGTAGTGCGGGATTTTCCTGAGGTATTTCCTGAGAAGCTACCAGGATTACCTCCGCATAGAGAGGTTGACTTCCAGATCAATCTAGTACCAGGTGCCAAGCCTGTGTCCAAGGCTCCGTACAGAATGGCTCCGAAAGAACTCGCGGAGTTTAGAGTTCAATTGCAAGAACTGGTGGATTCAGGGTTCGTTCGCCCCAGTTCATCACCATGGGGAGCCCCTGTGCTGTTCGTGAAGAAGAAGGATGGAACACTGCGATTGTGCATAGATTATCGGGAACTCAATCGGTTGACGGTGCGGAACACTTATCCACTACCGCGGATCGATGAGTTGTTCGACCAACTAGTGGGGGCACATTGGTTTTCTAAATTGGATTTGCGCTCCGGATACTATCAGTTGAGGATACATGAGGGGGATATTCAGAAAACAGCATTCAGTTCTAGATATGGTTTGTATGAGTTCACAGTAATGCCGTTTGGGCTCACAAATGCCCCTTCGGCCTTCATGAGTTTGATGAACAAGGTGTTTGAACCATATCTGGACATCTTCGTCATTGTTTTCATCGACGACATCTTGGTCTACTCAAAGACGGAGGAGGAGCATGTCGAGCACCTGACCTTGGTTTTGAAAAAATTGAAGGAGCACGCCTTGTATGCCAAGTTTAGCAAATGTGAATTCTGGCTTAAGGAGGTTGCCTTCTTGGGACATGTGATCAGTGGAGCAGGATTGGCTGTGGATCCAGCTAAGGTGCGGGCCGTGAAGGAGTGGTCGCCCTTGAAGTCGGCGGCTGATGTACGAAGCTTTCTTGGACTTGCTGGCTACTACCGCAAGTTCGTGAAAGGATTTTCCAAGATTGTCCTTCCTCTTACCTCCTTGACGAAGAAGGGTGTGCCATTTGAGTGGACACCTCAATGTGAAGAGGCATTTCAAGAATTGAAAGATAGGCTTACCTCCGCCCCCATCCTTGCACTTCCGTCTGGGAAGGAAGGATTCCAAGTTTACACGGACGCATCATATCAAGGGATGGGAGCGGTGCTGATGCAGCACGGGCATGTGATCGCTTATGCTTCAAGGCAGTTAAAGATACATGAGATCAATTACCCGGTTCATGATTTAGAGTTGGGAGCAGTGGTGTTCGCTTTGAAAGTCTGGAGGCATTATTTATATGGCGTGCACTGCGAGATCTTTTCCGATCACAAAAACTTGAAGTATGTTCACACTCAGAAGGAGTTGAACCTGAGACAACGGCGGTGGTTGGAATTTCTATGCGACTATGAGTTCACCATGAACTACCACCCTGGAAAGCAAACTCGGTAGCCGATGCCTTGAGTAGGAAAGTGCCAGGCTCTAGCCCGGAGTCTCGGCTGATGAGCATGGAGTTGGCTCGGATGATCGAGGAGATGGAAATTACTCTAGTATTCAAGGACCCTTCGGCAGAGTATGCGGAGTATTTGGCCAACATGAGCATAGTTTGTGATATCCGAGACCGGATTCGGGTGGAGCAAGGAATGGATGCGGCCTTGGCCCCGGCAATCAAGGCAATTGAAGATGGGACCACCGATGAGTACACACTCAAAGACGGCCTCGTTTATTTTCGTGGCCGACTCTATATTCACAAGGGCGGCAAAATTCGGGAGGATATCTTGAGAGAGGCACATTCCTCTCAATATTCAATACACCCTGGTATTGCTAAGATGTACGCCGGATTGCGGAAGACCATGTGTTGGCCGGGAATGAAGAAGGATGTTCGCTACTATGTTACACATTGCGAAGCTTGCCAAAGAGTGAAGCTGAATGCAGGAGTCCCGTGGTTTGTTGCAGTCATTGCCCATCCCCGAATGGAAGTTCGAGGATATCTCCATGGACTTTGTTCATGGGTTACCTCGTTCCCGCTCCGGGAATGATTCAGTATGGGTTATTGTGGATCGACTGACAAAGGTGGCCCGGTTCATTCCAATGAAGAAGGAAGCACACGTGGATGTTTTGGTACGCCTTTTTGTGGAGCAATTTGTACGGTATCATGGCGTGCCCAAGACAATTGTTTCAGATCGGGATGGCCGGTTTACATCCAATGAGTGGAAAGCGGTACAGGCATATTTGGGCTCACGCCTAACCTTTAGTACCGCATTTCATCCTCAGACGGACGGGCAGTCAGAGCGGACCATCAGAACACTGGAGGATTTATTGAGGTTATGTGTGTTGGACAGAGGAGAGCCATGGGAAAGGCTCTTGCCCCTGGTGGAATTCTCCTACAACAATAGTCATCAAGCGAGCATCGTATGCGCGCCCCATGAAGCCCTTTACGGAAGAAGGTGCAGGACTGCCTTGTCTTGGGTGCAAGATGAAGATCCAAAGGCATTGGGGAACGAATACATAGATGATACTGATGCGGCGGTCAGATTGATACGGGATCGCATGTTGGAGGCTCAAAGTCGACATGCGAAATATTACAATAAAAAGCACCGGATGGTGGAGTTCCAAGTGGTCGAAAAAGTGTTCCTTAAGATTCGGCCGATGCATGGAGTGTCGCGGGTGCGTGGAGTGAAAAAGCTCAGCCCAAGGTATGTTGGGCCTTATACTATATTGGAAAGGATCGGCCCGTTGGCCTATCGGTTGGAGTTACCACCAGAACTAGAAAATCTCCACGACGTGTTCCATGTGTCGTCGCTTCGAAAAGCACTGTTGCGGCCCGACCAGTATATTCCCACTACTGATGGTGCAGTGGCATCAGATAGGTCTGTGCGACTAGAGCCGGTGCGGATTGTTGACAGCGAGACAAGGACTTTGCGCCGCAAAAGTGTTCCCTTAGTAAAGGTGCTATGGTTGAATCATGGAAGGAGGAGTACACATGGGAGCCATTAGATTTAATGCAGCAACGCTACCCGGAGTTGTTTGCTCAAGGTAATTTTTATTTAAAAGCAATTGTTAAATTTCCTGTCATGCTTTCCTCCCACAGCCTAAGCCTGATTTCGGGGACGAAATCTTTTATTTTGTTTATAGGATTTGTAACGTCCCGAATCGCTCTAGGCCCCTAGAGTGTGTGTTTTGAGTCAGGAGGGTTGACTTGAGTCCTGAGAGTGCAGGGAATTGGACTGCACTTGTGGAGAAGTGGAGAATCAGTGTAAAAGGAAGTGACACGGGTAGGGACACGGCGTGTGCCTACCCGTGTGCGTAGAGTTGAGCTCGACGACCCGTGTCGAGATCGTCGAGCTGTGTCGACACCAAGGGACACGGGTAGGGACACGGCCGTGTGCCTACCCGTGTGCGTCGAGTTGGGCTCGACGACCCGTGTCGAGACTGTCGAGCTGTGTCGACACCAAGTGACACGGGTAGGGACACGGCCGTGTGCCTACCCGTGTGCGTCGAGTTGAGCTCGACGACCCGTGTCGAGATCGTCGAGCTGTGTCGACACCAAGTGACACGGGTAGTGACACGGCCGTGTCCCTACCCGTGTGCGTCGAGTTGAGCTCGACGAGAAGTGTCGAGATGCAACCCGAGAAGTACAACGGCCAAGGACACGGCCAAGCACACTGCCGTGTCATAGGGACACGGGTCGGGACACGGGCGTGTCCCTACCCGTGTCAAGTATTGAACCGACATGGAAACTGTCGTTGCCGCTTCTCCAGGCAGGACACGGGTAAGGACACGGCCGTGTCCCTACCCGTGTCACATTTTATATATAAGGGGTGAGAGAAAACCCTAGCCGTTTTCATTCTCTTTTCATCCCTAATTTCCAGTGAGAACTCCTGTGAGAGGGAAAACTGCAGGAGCAAGTCCTACCGAAGGAGATCCGCCATCGCCGAGAAGAGAAGATGCCGCCAAGGAGAACTACGAGATCCATGGCTAGAAATGGTGGTACCGCTGGAGCCAATGTGAGTTTCCTACCCTCTCCCTTGGTGCTAGATCTATATTGTTATTTTCCTAGGCGAGACATCGACTCAAGAGATTCTTGATGGTGAGGAGGAGTTTTCTAGGAAAGGTCATGCCAAGACTTGTGTCTTGAGGTTTTAGATCTCTTCAACCTCGCCCCTTTTCCAATGGATGATAAGGATGGTTATC